>JADEYB020000027.1:519626-590114 GCA_015832495.2 Alces alces
TTTTCAACTGTGGTGTTGGAGAAGACTCTTGAGAGTCCTTTGGACTGCAAGGAGCTCCAACCAGTCCATCCCAAAGAAGATCAGTCCTGGGTGTTCATTGGAAGGACTGATGCTGAAGCTGAAACTCCAATACTTTGGCCACCTGATGCAGAGAGCTGACTCATTTGAAAAGACCCTGATGCTGGGAAGGATTGAGGGCAGGAGGAGAAGGGGATGAGAGAGGATGAGATGGTTGGATGGCATCACTGACTCAATGGATATGGGTTTTGGTAAACTCCGAGAGCTGGTGATGGACAGGGAAGCCTGGCTTGCTGCAGTCCATGGCGTTGCAAAGAGTCGGACACTACTGAGCAACTGAACTGAACTGAACTGTGTGCTGGGTCCCATGTTTGGTTCTGAGTCAGTCATTTACAGTCAATGCTCTCAGCTTCTTCAAATGGCTTGGTTGACAGTCTTCAGACTTGCAGGGGCACCCAAGTCAGAAGTTTGCCACCTTTTGACAAGGTCGTTCATTTCCTCTCAGGTGCCTTGGCAAATATCCTGGGGCCTGGCTGACCCCCGAGGCCGCCTGCCTGCTGGAGGCTCCCCCAGGGGAACTTCAGGAATGACCCAGGATGTTATTTTTAAATGCCCTGAATTCGACTCAGTTGTTAGGCTCAGATATAAGAAGTGTGAGGCGCTATAGGAATCCTTTCTCCCCGGACAGGCTGGGGCACTGATGAGGATGCAGCAGGTGCATAAACACAGGATGAGAAGCAAAAACGCCAAGAGAAGCCCAGGAAGTCAAAGACCTCCAGGGCTTGAGACCTTCAACAGGTCACTCCCCACCCCCCACACACGCTTTCTCCAGTGTCCACATATCTAACCCACAGGAAGCCTTTCAAGACTTATGGCTAAAGAGCTGCTGAGCATATGTATTGTTTTAATCTCATCATGTAAGATTTTCCTCTCCCTGCTCTTTCCAGACTGAAGGGGCGAGTCTGGACGTGACCTTTCCCGGAGGGCTGAGATGGGTGTGAGCCTCTGACAGGGATGCTCTGCAGCTTTCCTCACTGGAGGCACGGAGGAAGCAATGTGTGAACAGCAGGATTCGGTGTGCTAACGCTCACGCATGTGCACACACCCTGGAAGCCCCAGAGCCTCGCAGAACGAGGGGCTTCAGGAGCAGACTCAAGTCAGGAGGAGCAGAGGGGCTCCGGGCGGAGGGGAGGGGTCTGAGGAGGAGCCGGCCCGCCCAGTGAGCCTCGCCCCGTCCCGGGCAGAGCGAGGACGGGAGACCCAGCAGGGCGGGTGGCCAGGGCAGCTGAAGGAACTAGGGCACCCGGGTCCCTTCAGAACAGTGTCACAGTGCTCGCTCCCCAGAGTCGAAGGAGGTGACAGTCCCCCCGCCACCTGCCCAAGGCTGGGCTCCAGTTTTAACTTGGGGGCCAGAGGGGTAAAGAGCTATTTCTAAACATGGGCCCATTTTGCCTTATTTTTTCAGTTCAGTTCAGTTCAGTTGCTCAGTCGTGTCCGACTCTTTGCAACCCCATGAACCGCAGCACGCCAGGCTTCCCTGTCCATCACCAACTCCCGGAGTCCACCCAAACCCATGTCCATTGAGTCAGTGATGCCATCCAACCATCTCATCCTCTCTCATCCCCTTCTCCTCCTGCCCTCAATCCTTCCCAGCATCAGGGTCTTTTCAAATGAGTCAGCTCTTTGCATCAGGTGGCCAAAGTATTGGAGTTTCAGCTTCAGCATCAGTCCTTCCAATGAACACCCAGGACTGATCTCCTTTGGGATGGACTGGTTGGATCTCCTTGCAGTCCAAAGGACTCTCAAGAGTCTTTTCCAACACCACAGTTCAAAAGCATCAATTCTTTGGCACTCAGCTTTCTTTATGGTCCAACTCCCACATCCATACATGACCACTGGAAAAACCATAGCCTTGAGTATACGTACCTTTGTTGCCAAAGTAATGTCTCTGGTTTTTAATATGCTGTCTAGGTTGGTCATAACTTTTCTTCCAAGGAGCAAGCGTCTTTTATTCATTGCTGCAGTCACCATCTGCAGTGATTTTGGAGCCCAGAAAAATAAAGTCAGCCACTGTTTCCACTTATTTCTTCATCCCCTTATAAAACCCTGGACGCGGGCAGGGGTGCTACGTGCTGGGGGCGCACACCTGCAAACCCAAACTCTGCAGCAGCTCCCCCACGGCCCTGCAGCGCCAGCTGGGGGCGCTCTGCTCGCTCTGAGCCCCGGATGAGAGACCGCGTCCCTGCATCGAACCGCGAGGCCAGACCCCTGGCAACATCAGCGACCAGGTTACCCTCCAGCATCAGGGTCTTTGAAAATCTTTCCTTTTCTTCTCTCCTCGGGCTGCAGAGGCTTGTGCTTAAAGTCTCAGAAATCATGACTTTTCTCTGTAAATAAGATGGGAGGGAATTTCTGACCAGAGAACGCTGCCTGTCCACAGGGGTTGGGGAAACTGGCCTGAGGGTTTCCAGGGGCTCCCTCCACTGAACCCAGAAACCTTTTCTCCTCAGGGTTCCCTGCACTTCTGCAGACTTTCAACCAGGCTGCTCCTTCGGAGTTGAGGATTATCTCTGCTCAAAAGAATATGGGGGCTGCCCTGGTGGCTCCGTAGTAAAGAATCCGCCTGCCAGCGCAGGAGACACGGGTTTGATCCCTGACCCAGGAAGGTTCAACATGCCGCAGAGCAACTCAGCCCGTGTCCCACGACTACTGGGCCTGTGCTGGAGGACCCACAAGTACCGAACCCTCATGCGGCAGCTCCTGAAGTCTGCGCGCCCCGGAGCCCGCTCTCTGCAGCGAGAAGCCGCCGCAGCGAGAAGCCCGGGCACCGCCGCCAGAGAGGAGCCCCCCAGCACCGAGGGCAAAGCCTGTGCGGCACCGAAGGCCGGCACAGCCAAAAGCAAACACACACATAAATACATAAAACATTTTAAGAAAAGGAATGTCCAGCTCTCTTCCCATGTGGCTCCTGCGAGCCAGGTACCATGAGGTTATTTTTCAGTACTTTTCTGTCCCTTTCATCTGGAAGGCGACAGAGGAGGCACAACATCTGGGGGTTCCACAGGGTCTGTGACTTCTTTTTCCTCCTCTCCGATTGCTCTGGGGTCTGCTGAGTTCAAGCCACAAACCCACTGGGTGTCTTAAGCATTCACTGTGGTATGGAAAAAAAAACTAATTTTTAAAAAAAATTTCTGGGGGGAAAAATGTTTGGAGTAGTTTTATGCTCTTAAATTAGATTTCAGTGTTGCCAGTCCTTCCATCCTCTGCCCTGGTCTTTCTCATGCCCTTCAGCGCCTCTCCAAGCACTGGAAGAGAACGTTCAGTGACCACACCAGGCAGCAGGTTGTTAGCGTGCCCACCACCCACGACAGGCCAGGGTCCCCTTCCTTCCCTTCATGACCCTGATAAGAATCGCCACAAACCCACCTGTGTTCCAGGGACAACAGGATGCCACCCCAGGTCATTTCATTGTCTTTCCTCAATATTCCTCAGCATGGATAAAATAAGGTTAATCCAGAAAAATCTCTAACACCCCTTGCCTGCTTCTGCTCCATCGCGTCCAACTCTGGGGACTGTGGTCCACCAGGCTCCTCTGTCTCTCCACGCAAGAATACTGGAGCGGGTTGCCATGCCCTCCTCCAGGGGATCTTCCCGACCCAGGGATTGAACCCATGTCTCCTGCACTGCAGGTGTAGATTCCTTACTCCTTTCAACTCTATAATCCCATGATCTTAAAACATATCCCCCATCCTCAGCTCAGTTGGATGTCCTGACACCTTCATGTGCCTCCAAGTACTTCTCTAGTGAGTTCAGTCTGGGCAGTTTGGAGATCTGTATGATAAATAAACCATCCTGTATGCAGACAGGAAGCCCCAATCACAGATCACTGAATGTCAAGGACCGAAGGCAACACTGCCCGTCGGAAAAGAACTCGCAAACCTTTTTAACTGGACAGGCAGGATGGGCCGATTCCTTTTGCACCTTTTTAATAGCTCACACACTTCTTTTTCTCTCGGATTAAAAAAAAAAACAACTCATAGCTTAACTTTTGAGCGTATTAAAACGTGAGTCAAATCAACACCCCCAAAGACGAGGTGGAGCAGAGCTCGGCGGGTCAGATGGCCAGTGCGCCTGTCGTTACATCCCCGTGGCAAAGAGCCCCCCGCTGACGCTCTGCACCTGGCTCCTGGCTCGGAGCAGGTGGCCTGTGATCAGCCAAAATGGAACAAAATTCTGAGCATAATTCACAGGCAACCCCAGCAACAGACGAGGCTTTCTCAGGTATTAGAGTCTGTCCTGGGCAAGCCTGTGCGTGTTACCATCTGTGTGGAGTACTGGGGCCAACAGAGGACTCGGAACCGAATCACAGACGGGACCAGAGGTGGCCGACAGCCTCTCTGTTAGTAGCTCAGCCATGTCTGATTCTTTGCGAGTCTATAGACTATAGCCCACCTGGCTCCTCTGTCCATGGAATTCTCCAAGCAAGAACACCAGAGTGGGTTGCCATGCCCTTCTCCAGGGGATCTTCCCAACCCAGGGACTGAACCCGGCAGATTCTTTACTCTCTGAGCCACTAGGGAAGCTCTTTTAGGGAACCATGAACCCGGCCTCTCACCCTCTTGGTCCCCACCCAACCTTCCTCTTTTATCCCGTCTATGGGATGGTCATCCTCAGAGTTCTCTCCTGGCCTCTATCTTCTCTTCTTCTCCCTCTATAGTCTCTCTCCAGCAAAATAACCCACTTCTAACACTTGAAACAAACAAACAACAACAACAAAAACACAGAACAATTGGAGCAAGTGCTTAGAGCACACGGTTTAAGCGGCAGTAGCCACAGAGGTCTGGCACATGCCATCCAGATATATCCACTGCCCCCGCATCCCCGTGATTCCTTTTTCCGTCACAGGTATCACTTTGCCTGTCACAGCTCAGATTCTGCTCCACAATGTGTTTTTAGCACTGGGTAATTCCCCTGCCTCCAAACTCGCCCTCTCCTCCACTGATCCTGCTTTTCAGTGAACAAGGAAGGCCACGGCCAGAGCAAGGGCCCACGCCCACGAGTTTACAGATGTTCATAGCCGGGCAGCTTCAGGGGTCATCTGTCCAGTGAAATGGATGTTGGATTATTCAAGCCAACAGGAGCATCTGTAGCACCTGATGAAAAGGCAGCAGGAAGCCCACGAAGCCAAGAAGGAACCGCCTATGATGTCGGCCAAGAGCAGTGAGAGCCCAGCCGGTTCACCGACCGCCAGGAGCAAACGACGGGCGGTTCATGTTCAGTAAAGTTCATTTCCCAAAAAGACCTGCACTATGTTTGTGAAAGCCATGGTGATAAATTTGCTGGATTTAGCCCACATGGCCGCCCAGAGCCGAACAGAACAAACAAGATAACAGGAAATTCTCCTCTGAGCCCTGGGTAGTCCTGCCAGGGCTCACAGGACTACAGGTCTGTTCATTAGTAAAGCCCAAAGTCACACAGAATGAACTGGTTAGTCTTCCCATTAACAGTGTGTGCCCAAACAACAGAAGTGCAGGCATTAAAAATACTCAGAGACACTCGTTCACAGAAAATAACAGTTAAAAACACTCAGTTCAGAAACATTCATCAAAATAAAATAATAGTCTCCAGGCTACTTACATCTGTGTCGGGTCCTTTATCTGCCCCCGGACAAGAAAAAGTAACAAATTCATGGCACCTCTTGTGAACCACAAAACAGCAAACTGGCGGAGAGAAAAGAAAACTACAATTAGAAGAGTGGATTGAATATACAAAGCTTTGTCCTCCAAACAGGGCTACCTGCTGTCAGCAGTCAAATTAATTTCACTACAGGCAGAATCTCATAAACAGCAATCAGACAGCATTTCACTGGAGGCTTGGCCTCATTTGGTATTGCTTGGATTCCCGGATAACAGAACCACAGAATGCCCGCACAGACACGGCACAGGAGACCTAAAGCTTAACTTGTCTCCTCTAAAGCTGAGGAGAGAGGACAGGGGTGGTAAGACCCTTCTCCTGAGGTGTAAACCAGGAAGCTACAGGTAAAGCACTCTGCACTCCCCTCCCCCCACCCCGACACACTCAGATGTGTAAACGTGGATAAACATTAGACCCTGTGAGTAAGATATAAGGAGTGTAACTTACTACAAATAATACGTGGGTATCACCAAGAACTTCCTTAGCAGAATTCTGAACTTCAAGAACTCCTTAAGACACAAACCAGATCTACGGAAAACAACCCTTTGAAGTGGAGGAAAGTTGGAAAGCATCCTCTCTCTTGAATCTACCAGCTTGGGAGGGGGGGTCACCCACAGATACTCCAAACCACTACGCAGCAAGCGTTTTCCAAGCAACAGCGTTTTCATAAGTCTTCCTGAAGATGAATCAGTAAAAAAATCATGAGTTGTAGAAACTAGTAAGTCAGATTTTTATGAGAAGTGTAACATGGAGGACACACAAAAGATATAAATAAATGTCCTAGGCCATCCTCCCTCTGAAAGAGCAGCGCCAGCTGCAGAGCGCACAACCTACGGCCCTCTTGTTTTCTGCTGAACAATAAGCCGGGCTTCCCCGGTGGCTCAGACAGTAAAGACCCTGCCTGCAATCCAGGAGACCTGGGTTCCAACCCTGGGTCGGGAAGATCCCCTGGAGAAGGGAATGGCAACCCACTCCAGTATTCTTTTTCTTGTTTGCTTGTTTCTTTTCTTTTTTTTTTCTTTTGAGGCTAATTACTTTACAATATTGTAGTGGTTTCTGCCATACATTGACATGAATCAGCCATGGGTGTACATGTGTCCCCCATCCTGAACGCCCCTCCCACCTCCCTCTCCATCCCATCCCTCTGGGTCATCCCAGTGTACCAGCTTTGAGTGCCCTGTCTCATGCATCGAACCTGGACTGGTGATCTGTTTCACATATGGTAATATAGATGTTTCAATGCTATTCTGTCAAATCATCCCACCCTCGTCTTCTCCCACAGAGTCCAAAAGTCTGTTCTTTACATCTGTCTCTTTTGCTGGCTCGCATATAGGGTCATCATTACCATCTTTTTAAATTCCACATATATGCATTAGTATTACTGTATTGGTGTTTTTCTTTCTGGCTTACTTCATTCTGTATAATAGTCCAGTTTCATCCACCTCATTAGAACTGACTCAAATGTATTCTTTTTAATAACTGAGTAATATTCCATGGTGTATATGTACCACAGCTTTCTTATCCATTTGTCTGCCGATGGGCATCTAGGCTGCTTCCATGTCCTGGCTATTGTAAACAGTGCTGCGATGAACATTGGGGTGCACGTGTCTCTTTCAATGCTGGTTTCCTTGGTGTGGATGCCCAGCAGTGGGATTGCTGGGTTGTACGGCTGTTCTATTTCCAGTTTTCTAAGGAATCTCCACACTGTTCTCCATAGTGGCTGCCACTCCAGTGTTCTTGCCTGGAGAATTCTGTAGACAGAGGAGTCTGGAGGGCTACAGTCCAGATGGTCGCAAAGCGTTGGACACGACTGAGCAACTAACACTTTCACTTTCAGCTAACAAACAACATTCGCTGAGAAATCCTGTGAGTCCTACATGGAAGGCAGGGGAGGCCTCCCCAGACCCTGGCTGTCTTCTTCCGCTGCTGAGGGTGCTTCGCCTCCTGCGCACGTGTCAAGAGGCAGAGCCAACTGAAGAGGGCAGGAGAGGCTGGCAGTTTTCCTGAGAGCCGAGACCCCAAGGTCAAGGGGCATTCAGAGGCCTGGTGGGGACGCTCGGGACGTTTGTGCTCAGCTCGAGCAGCCACTGAAGGGTCTGAACCCGAGGGACGAAAGCAGGGCTTCTGACGGGCGACGGGAAGGGCTCACTGGGACAGGTCAGGGCTGTCCGGGGGCGTCCTAGCTAGTCTAGGATGGAAAGTGATGGCCGTCCCTGCTCGGCCTGTAAGAGATGGAAGCGTGAGATGCCACGGACGCCGCAGAGGACCTGCCGGCTGACCACAGACACCGCTTGTCAGCCTCCTTCATGGGCCACTCTGCCAGGTCACGTCACCTGCGTTGATTATCTCACCAAATCCTCACAACGTTACTTAATATGCTCCGACGTCTGTGTTTTATGGACGGGAAAGTATTGCACTGATCTCTGGTGTCTAGTCTGTATAAGCTCATGATGTTTGCAGACAGGAGAGGGGGTGGGAGAGACAAGCGGATGGAGCGATGAACAGGACAGACGGACACAGGTCTTCTGGACAGTCATCCCTCCGAGCAGAGGAGCCAGGAGCCAAACCAAGGTTTGCTGGACCCACGCCCCCCGCCCACCTCACACTGGTGAACAGGAGAGGAAAAGGTGACGAAGGGGATGCCAAGTCTGCACATGATGCCAGGGACATGCGTGCATGGAAAAATAGTTCTAAGTATGTAAAAAATATATAAAAGTGAATACAGATACACGGATTGGTCAAAAGGTTCCTTCAGGTTGTGTGTGTGTGTGTGAGACAACCCAGAGGGTGAAGCTGTGGGTGTACTGTCAGGGAAGCAGGATAAAGGATGACTGCTTTCTTTTTAAATAGCTTTAAGATGGTCATAATACAACGTCAATGCAAAAGTGTATCTTTATAAAACAAAACCCTCAGGCTGGGCACAGCAGGCAGAATGGGGCACTTAGGCAGCCGTCCTCAGGAAGGTGGACGGTTCGCGAAGCCCTCCCTTCAGAACAGGGAAGCCCGGGTGAGGTGCAGGCCGCGGGCGCCCCTGGGGCGGGACCCCGCGGAGGCGCCCCCGGCCCTCGCCGCCCCAGCGCCGCGGCCTCCCGGGCGTGTCCGCCGCAGCGCCCCATCGCAGGCTCCTGAGGACGGACGGACGGCAGCGCGGACGCTCAGACCAGGCCCATCAGCCCCGGTCCCCGACACGGCCTCGGCTCCACTCGCGGACTGAGGAAGACAAGGGCCACAGGGCCTGGTTCCTCTCCGCGGTTCACTAGGACACGCTGCGGGGAGCGGACCCGGAGCATCGGAGTCCCTGCTCGGCGCGCCAGCCTTCCTGCGCTCCCGCTGGTCCAGGCGGATCCGGTCCCTGCGGCCAGTTGGTGTCCGGGCCTGCCAGTGCGCTCAGCTCTCCAGCGGGAACTGCACAGACTGTACCCCTGGAATGCCCAGTCCAGTCGTATCCTGGAATCAGCCCCGCACTGAACAATATAATATGAAAGGGAAGCAAAAGCCCCCAGATCATTTCCTCCCCCACTGCCAGGTAGTGACTGGACTCCCCCGGCAGGAGGGGAGAGGAGGTCCAGAGAGCTGCTCCCCCTGAGTTATCCAGGTGGGTTCAAGGACTCAGATCGAGAGGAGATAAAGAAACGGAACCTGCGGCTCCCCTCCTCCCCCTCCTCCTGGGGGGTGGGGGGCCGATGAGGGAGAGGGAGCAGGGAGCCATCTCCATTCAAGCCCACAGAGTTTGTTTGGAAAGATAAAAGGTTTTGGAAGTGCTTGCTGGTGACAGTTGTACAATCTTGTGTATATACTAAGTCCACTGAGCCGTACAAGTAAACATGGTTAAAATCGTAACTTTTAAGTTACATACACTTTGTTGTTGCTGTTGTTGAGTCGCTAAGCCGTGTCTGACTCTTTGCGACCCCATGGACTGTAGCATGCCAGGCTCATGTAGCATGCCAGGCTCACCACATTATAATTTAAGTTATGCATCAACCTGGAGTGAGATTTATGAAGTTATAAATAAGGTACACAGACATGCAGTCTTGCTTATGTAGATTTATGGCCTTTTTTGTTCCCAGTGGACCTGGCTGCAAAACCAAGGAAGTATTTACTTCCATTTCATTAGGTTCTATATAAAGTCCACGCCAGATTAGAGGGGAGATGCGGGGAAAATTGAGTTTTCAGAGCCAAGGACTCACACGATCTCAGAGGATTAGAAATGGGCTCCTCCGACCTTCACGTCTCTGTGCAGAGTCAGCAGCAGCAGCAGCAATGGAAACCAGGGCCTCACCCCCAGAGCCTGGCTCTCCACGCAAGCCCCGGGACCGCCTGTCACCCCTTTACATGCAAAACAGGGTCATCCTGCTTACACGTCCCGTGGATCACAGGCTTGTTGAGGGGAGAAAATACAAACTTAGCTATCACCTTCCATTTTGCTCAAACAATAATTTCCTTTCACCCTCAAGTCTTAAGTCCATATCATTTCAAATTCAGCTCATAGTGACATAAAATGGAACATGTGCATAAAAGTCCCGTTGTCCAAAATTAATGGGGTAAAAGCCTTTATGTAACAAACCTGCAATTCAAAAAAGGAGCCTACTAAATTTAATAGTTTGACTTCATTTAGAGCGGAAGACAGGCAGCCAAGCTTCTGAGCGCTCCTTTTTTAAATACATAAATGGCTGCCATCATGTGAGATGGTTTTAATTAAATCTTGCTTAGCTGGAAGGGATTAATGAAAGGTAACGTCACATCAGAACACAGTGAAAGGAAAACCTCTAAGGCGAGCGAACTGCTTTCAGCTTTGCGGGGAAAGTAACGAAAAACTGAGCCTATATTCTATTCGCATGTTAAAAGAAAATTATTGGTTTCAGGTTTGTAACAATGAAAACGGTCTTCTTGTGTGATGCATGTTAAAGTTGTATGAAAACAAGCCAAATCAATGTGCTTTATCACACAGTGTGATATGCCATTCTGCAGCCAGCATGCTGATTCTGCCCTAAGCCTTTGTGCACATTCTCCCGAGTAAACCCTGTCAAAACACCCAATATTCAATATTTCCTCCTTTCCCCAGAGGAATCACCTTTAACCTCCTCCTCAATTTTCTATCACCAAGTCCCACAGATGCTTCCTCCTTTGTGTCAATCCCTGCTTGGAGCTGAGATGTATTTCACCAGGTGTGAAGGGCAGAGACCAGACGTGGCCCTCGTGTTCCTGGCCAGAGAATCTAGGCCAACGGTGTGGCCACGTTGAAGCCAAGAGGAGAGCCCTGGGGTGAAACAGGGCAGAGAAGACCAAGAGAGAGAGACAGACAGACAGACAGAGAAGCAGATCTGTGTCAGCCTGGCACTCAGCTTCCATATTACGCATGTCTATGAGCCATCAGCGGACATCATTCTGCTGCTTTTCACATTGCACCCAAGTCCTGCATTTCGGACTCTTCTGCTGACTATGAGGACTACTCCATTTCTTCTAAGCGATTCTTGCCTACAGTACTTTGGTCACCTGATGTGAAGAGCCAACTCACTGGAAAAGTCATGATGCTGGGGAAAACTGAGGGCAGGAGGAGAAGGGGGTGACAGAGGACGCGACGGCTGGATGGCATCATCGATTCAATGGACATGAGCTTGGGCAAGCTCCAGGAGACAGTGAAGGACAGAGGAGACTGTCATGCTGCCGCCCACAAGGTGGCAGAGAGTCAGATAAGACTTAGCGACTCAACAGCAACAAATGATCCATCAAGCACCCTTGACGTTTTTCATTCTCTTGCGACTTGCCTGGTGGTTGGGTGGCTAAGACTGTGCTGCCAGTCAGGGGCCCTGGGTTCCACCCCAGTCAGAGAAGTAGAACCCACGCACCACAGCTGAGAGGGTCCACCTGTGGTGAAGACCTGGTGCAGCCAAATAAACAAATATTTTAAAAAACAATGACAAATACTCTAAAATTTTCATCTCCTTCATATACAGCTGCCCTTCATATGTATGATCTAATTTAACATACCTGAATACAGAAGCTCCTAAGTACATGCTTTTTACTGCTAATGCCCACTGGAACCTAGTTTTCTGCACGAGCAGCTGAAAGAGTCCTAAATGACAAAAAAAAAGACCAGAAGGCGGTGGAAATGCGTGGAGCAGACCAGGGGGCCTGCCTGCTGTAACGACACCGCGAGGCTGTAAGAGGCAAAATGCGTGCCACTTGCTTAAGGTCACCCCAGATCTTTCCAAGAAAGGCAGGAAAAGAAGCTGCAGGTGCAGGATTCCGGAAGGATGTAAGACAGTGAAAACACTTAGGAATCAGGCTTCAATTCTCAGTGCAGATGAAGAAGGGACTCCTACAGTGCAGACGAAACCTCCAGCTCATGACTGCATTGCATCTGACCTGGAGCATCAGCAGGGAGAAGCCTGTCTCTGGCTGCAGGGGGACTGAGGGTCAGGAAGTGTCGCCCGTGAGTCTCGGCTTTTCTCTGTCTCTTTGGCCAAATATGTGTTTTTCTCAGTGTGTCTGTGCAAGGCTTATTCAGTCTTTTAATAACTTATAAACTTATAATGACTTCACTCTTATTCATTCCATTCCTCAGCAGACATTTGTAAAGCACCTACTGTCCACTGCTGCTCCCCAGGATGGACCAGACACGCAGAGTTTGCCTTGCAGGAGCGCAGAGGCCAGTTAAAAAGAAGGGCATGCAGAGGAAGAGGTGTCTCTCTCGCTTCCTCTGTCCCCACCGCTTCTGCCCTTCATCTCCCGCTTTCGTCTCCTTTGGTTATAATGCAAAGACCAGGGTAGGTTTTATGTTATTGAACAGCTTTTACCTTTGCCTTTATTTATTTATTTTTGATGTAGACCATTTTCAAAGCCAATGCAGATGCCAGAGACGCGGGTTTGACCACTAGATCGGGAAGATCCCCTGGAGAAGGAAATGGCAACCCACTCCAGTGTTCTTGCCTGGAGAATCCCATGGACAGAGGAGCCTGGCGGGCTATACTCCGGGCGGGGGTCACAAAGAGTCAGACACGACTTAGCAACTAAACTACAACAATATACATACATACAGTCATATACATAATATATATACACACACACATATATATACACAAAAAACCAAGGCAGTATCTAGAAAGTTAACAATTCAATAAATAAAAATGATACTCAGATGGGGTATGTGTGCTTAAGAACAGAGCAACACCCTGGTTCTCAAATGGAAACCCAGTTGCTAAGAGAAGATAAGTCTGCAGCATCCAGGTAGAGCTTCGTACGAAAATCAACTTCAGATTTCACCTAACGGGGATGAACACAGACAGGCTGAAAGGGCTTTGGGGGCAATCGTCGCTGGCAGCTCTGTGGGACGGCACATTCCTGTCTGGAAACTCCCTGCATCACCAGTGAAGTGAGCTCAGCTTTAAGTCCAAAGCAGCAGTGAGCAATAAACAAACATGTGTGAGCAATAAACAAACATGTGAATTAGGGTTCCACACACACTTCCATGGGGAAAACTAAAGGCCCACAAAGATTATGGGTGACTGTCGGCAAAAAAAAAGTTATTTCAAACCTAAATTGCTGATATGAAATGGAAAGGGTGCAATTCAAAAATATCAGGGACATTTGTAGAGACTCATCTTCTCACAGCTATTAACGAGTTTAATAAACTCAGAATTCTTAAAAGGTTCAATAGAGAAGGGTAATAAGGAGTCCCAAGATAAAAATCATTGGCTTTTTTTATATGTCCTGCTTTATATATTAGCTAGAATTTGCAATCAAAATCATAACAATGACTCTATTTGCTTGATGCTTGCTGATTCTGTAAAGCACTTTCTCAGTCTTTATTGACGATATAACAATGTTCCTACACAAATATTAAGCCACCCAGAAAACAAACAGTTATCTTCCTCAAGGGACCAAGAGTTCAGGGAAGTCACCTTTATGTTCACCTCCATGAAGATTATTACTAATTTAAAAGGCAGTAAACATCACTGGCTATCTGAGGATAACAGCACTGGAGAGAGCTCAGAAAGACTCCACTGCAACTGTGCCCCTGGGAGCTTCTTCTGGGGGAGGCGGGGGAGGTGAGCAATGAAGTCATACGCCCCCCAGCCTCAGCTTGTCTCTCCTTTAATCCCAGGCTACAGACTGATCCTCAAGTCAAAGTCCTGCTATCCTCGAAGCCTCACGAAGAATCAACATCTTCAGCACATATTTGTTCAGTAAACAAGCCACTTGGTTACGATCTGAAGGTCGGGGTAAAGCCAAGAACCGTGTCTATCTTTCTGGAGTTCATAAATTTCATAATCTATATCCATTGACTTTCAAAATAAAGTTGCATGTTTGTTCATGTGGCCACTCCTTCCACAAATACCTGTGAAGTTCCGAGGAAAAAGCCAGGAAGGCTGGCAGGCATGGAAGGACTTGGGGTTTAATAAAGCACAGTTCTTTACAGGCCTCTGTCTGCAAGGGATGCCAGACGCCACCTGAGAAGAGACGGTGAGGATCCTGAATGCAGTTTCAAGAAAGATGATGTGCCAGAGTGTTGGGAAGAGGAATCAGCAGAAGACCAGAGACAAGCCCCGGAGAGGAAGCCAGCAGAGCGTGGAGTCCTAAAATCTGTAAGGTGGGAGCATCTCAAAAAGGAAGCTTTCAACAGCATGAGAGCTGGATCGTGAAGAAGGCTGAGCACCAAAGAACTGATGCTTTCAAACCATGGTGCTGGAGAAGACTCTTGAGAGTCCCTTGGACTGCAAGGAGATCAAACCAGTTCATCCTAAAGGAAATCAACCCTGAATATTCGTTGGAAGGACTGATGCTGAAGCGCCAATATTTTGACCACCTGATGCAAAGAGCTGACTCATTGGAAAAGACCCTGATGCTGGGAAAGACTGAAGGCAGGAGGAGAAGGGGGCGGCAGAGGATGAGATGGTGGATGGCATCACTGACTCGATGGACATGGTTTCCAGGGAAGCCCGGCTGCTGCCGTCCACGGGGCTGCAAAGAGCCGGACACAACAGAGCACACCACAGCGTGCTGTGGATCAACTATTCCTCAATACATTCTGTTTTTAAAAATTAAACTTAAAAAATAAAATAGAGGAATTAGCAGGAGAGCAGGCCGTAAAGAAACAGAGGCGGTGGACAGGCTCTTTCAGTTTAGTTAAATTCTGGTCAACAATTTGCTGAGCAGCAGCTACATCCCATGTGGGGAGTGGGCCCTGGCAATGGGAAAGATCAATAAGACTCAGGTCTCTTCAAGAGCTTCTAGCCTGGTTTGGAAAACAGAGTCATAAACGGGTAACTTCAAGATCAGGAAGAAGGTGAAGTCAAGGCTTCCCAATGTGGTCTGTGAGCACCTGCAGAAGGGCTCTGATACAAGGTCAGGTTCAGGGACGTCTGGCAGAGGAAATCATGAAAAGAGACAAAAGGCCAAGGGACTTTCCCCCACTAAGTGAGCGGCAGAGTTGACAGTTAAATCCACATGAAATGATAAAAACAGGCTGGGGCTGCTTCACGTAAACCATGGAGGCAGGTCAGTGGTCAGAGGAAAACTCAAGTCCTGATGGAAAGGAATGTGATTCATATCAACCAAGAAAATAACTACTTTGGGTCATGGTTCACAGAAAGAAATTATGAAGTTGTTCCAAATCCCTCAGTAAACACTCTAATTTCAGAATCCAGTGCTTTTTTTTAAAATTTGATTTAGGCATGACATGTAATTACAAAGCTCCTGTGGGCAAAGTTAGGGAAAAAGTGTTTCATATTTAATGTCTGGCTTGGCTTTGATTTCAATCAGTGTTGGAAATGGCGTAAGAACTGCCTCTGAATGAAAAGAGGATATTAACGTTTAGTTAGAAATGCAGGCCGTAACAAAGGCAAACACAGTGTGCTACTTCTGAAATTAGAGGTGCACACAATGCAGCTGCAGTTTTTAATTCTTAGAGGTAAACACATGTAGAAAGTTTCCCTAAATAAAACGCTTTCATTTTCTCGAGATTACATGGAGCTTATGTGACAAAGTCAGTCCACATTAATATGTAAATTCCTACCCAAGTATTTCCCTTGGTTTATCTACAACAATTCACAAGAAGCCATAATACATTAATTACCTCTCTTTTATCAAGTATGTTGGGAACGAATAAAGCATCAGAGAAATGGAACATGACATAATTACTAAGCAGTGAGGCCAGAAGTGTCCAAAAAGGAAATGTGAAGGTGTCCAAGGGATTCCTAAGTCCCTGGGTAACTGGAGGGAGAGCTCAAGGGAAGGACTTGCCACAAAGGAACCAGGAAAGTTTTCATATAAATAAGGACGTTGGGCAGAGAAAGAGCAAGAAAATTAAAAAAAAAAAAATCAACCTTAAAAAATGAGTATTACATTTCTAAATTGGATGCCAGAAAATATAAGGCGAAATAAGTTTTAAAACACAGTAAGTTGTTATCCAGAATTAATTGTGATGCAGAGCTACTTGTAGATTTTAAAAGTTGTACATGTGTCTGCAGGCGGAAGAGTCTACAAAGAGAAAACTGGTAAAAGGATGGTGCTTGGGGAGAATTTATATCACTTCCCCCCTTCTGTTCATCTACATTTTTTCTAATTCTTCAACCATTAACTAAATTTATAAAAATATGACTTTAAAGATGATATTCAGAATAACAAGGTACAAGATTCTGGAGTGCTTTTTGAATCACTGTAAGAGAAAATTAGGAAGCATGTATTTAGAACCAAACTTGATTTGTTACATTGTGAGCCTAGCAGGTTTTTATTTAACACAATTCCATGAGTTATGCTGCCGGGCGCTCAACCTCAGGGGTCTATATGGAAATGAGAAAACCCAACTCTGAAATGCTCAAGGACAGAAGCAGAAACAAGAACCCGAACACCAAGGAAGCAGGGACAGCCGGATCAATGGTAACACCTCCTTGTCATCGGCTTAGAGCCTTTTGGTTTTGTACACCAGCAATTCCACATGCAGCAGTTCACTTTTTTAAACACACACAAAAATGTGTGGCACAGAGGAGTTTACAACAGCACTGCCCATAAGAGTTAAACATTGGGGCAAAGCTACGAGACCAACAACGGTCACCAGGCGACTACTTGCTACCACGCTCCAGAGCCTTATACACTCTACAGCAGGTAGTCCAAAACACAGTACAGAGAAGGAAAGCTGGCTGCAAAAGAGAACAGGATACATCTTAACATACACATACCACTCAGCTCACCGCTGGGGGAGCCGTAGAGCCGCTCGAACAAGGACTACAGCCCACCAAGCAAGGCACCGAGGCGATCAACCAGTCCATCCTACAGGAAATCAACCCTGGATATTCACTGGAAGGACTGATGCTGAAACTGAAGCTCCGATACTTCGGCTATCTGATGCAAAGAGCTGACTCATTGGAAAAGACCCTGATGCTGGCAAACGCTGAATGCAGGAGAAGGGGGTAACAGAGGATGGTTGGATGGCATCACCAACTCAGTGGACGTGAGTTTGAGCACTCTGGGAGGTGGCAAAGAACGGGGAAGCCTGGCGTGCTGCAGTCCACGGGGTTGTAAAGAATCGGACGTAACTGAATGACTGAACAACAACAACAACAAAGAAAGGCCCCACTGTCTTAGAGAATGGGAGGGGGTCACTGTTCATAGGCTTTTGGTGGGGGATGAAATGTAAACTAGACTGTGTTGGTGTTTGCACAACTCTGAAAACAGTAGAAACCACTGCCCTGTAGACCTCAAAGGATATCCAAGTGACCGCATGTCATGTGACTTCAAGTGACTGGATTGTGAATTATCTTTTTTTTTTTGCTGTTTGTTTTAAAACTATTTTTCTTTCAGTTTTATTACGAGACAACTGATATAGAATATCATATAAGTTTAAGGTATATAACCTAATGATTGACAAAATTAGTTAACATTCTTCATCTCACATAAATACAAAAAAACTTTACCATGTGATGAGAACTGTTATTTTAAAAAGCTAATGTTGCTTAGTCACTCAGTCATATCTGACTCTTTGCGACCCCAGGGACTGCAGCCCACCAGGCTCCTCTGTCCATGGGATTTTCCAGGCAAGGACACTGGAGTGGGTTGCCATTGCCTTCCCTAGGGGACCTTCCCGACCCAGGGATCAGAGCCATGTCTCCTGCATTGCAGGCAGGTTCTTTACCACTGACCCACCAGGAAAGCCCTGAAAGAAAGTCCTTGGCTGGTCTGGTTCAGCAAAGCCCCAAACAACACTGAAAGGCCATGCATCCCATTATGTCTTATTTCCAAATTTAAAATAATTTTCTCATGTTTTTGCTCTTTTGAGGTGCTTTCCCCCTAGATTTTCTGGATAGAGATTTTGTTCTGAGTTGTCTTGAGAAGGCTATGTCTGTGGATGTCTGGTGTGTTCTCCAGCGGTTTCTGGGGTGTCGTCGACCAGCACACGGGCTTCTCAGCACCGTCAGGCACCGTCCTCCCCCTAGATTCCACAGCAATTTTACAGTCTGCGAATCCGCCTGAAATTCTAAAGCCCCCAAGTTCCACCAAAGCCGTCTCCTGCCATAACCCTATGTCACTATTAACCACCTAGGCTGAAGGGCATGAACCGGCACAATCAACACATCAACGGGGGGCTCTTGGGTGAGGGTGGGGAGTCTTTCTTCTGTCATGTGACAGTTTCAAGGGCACGACTTAAAGCTAAAGGTGGGGCGTGAACTTGGTCCTTTCCAGTCGGATTCGCTGCGTAAGCACGCTTCAGACCCTCAGCATCATCAGACCCTCAGCATCATCAGACCCTCAGCTAGACCGCCTCCTCCGCCAGCCACCCCGAGGAAGGCAGGCTCGGGGGGTGGGCAGAGGGCCCTAGAGGCACGTGGCCAGCGGTCCAGGGTCTCCATCCGTGTGCGCACAGGCACACAGGAAAACAAGAGACAAGACATCGAGGCTTTTGATGATGTCTGCTGCACGGCAGGCATGCAACCGCAGAAGGGTCTCCCGGCTAGACTAGGGGTTTACACTTGAATGGGCTTGCAGACTGAGATAAGGAGTAAGAACAGGCTTCAGGGAGCTCCGGCCTTGATCACACATGAGGAAACAGCACAGGAAGGAGGGAAGGGCAGCGTCACCAGCCAGTCCGCGGGGAGGCCGAGTTCCAACCCCGGCGGTGGCCTGAGGGTCAGAGCGTCTACCAGGACCGCACCCTTGGGGGCTGGTTATCTCCCCACAACCGGAGCTCCTGGGTCCTCAGTGTGGGCGCGCTGTGGCCACTCTAAGGCTCCGATTTTCCGAGCATCACACTTGGATTTGAGCGGCAAGATGGGCGAAGATCGGCTGCACAGAGGGTCTGACCGCGGGTCTGGGTGCAAGGTGTCTCCTTGCTGAAAGGTCGGGGGTGGCAGGGACGTGAGGGGCCCAGGTGAGAAGTCAGGCCTGAGCCGGGCCGAGCGGTCAAGCAGAGGGGCAGGGGGGTGTCAGCGCTCCAGGAGAGTAAACCTGAGTGAGCCCGGGACGTGCGCAGGGGTGACGGAGCAAGCCTGCGAACAAGCAGACAGAGGCTGGAAGCCCGTTAGAGCCCCGGGCGCAGGCAGAGAGCAGGAGCGGGCACCGAAGCTGCACTGACCCTCGTCCGGGTCTCAGGACGCGGTGGAGGACAGCAGCCCCCGCGCAGTCGGGGACGTCTGATGCCCGGAGAGAGGACAGGGGTCCAGGGGTCCGGGACGAGACGCAGGCGGCTCTCCCAGCTCTGACCCTCGGCCTCCGCGGGGGTCGGGCCTCCGCGAGGGCGCCGCCCACTCCCGCCCACCAGGCCAGTCAGCCAGGGTCTGTGGACGGTGGCAGAGGAGGCCCTGTCTCTTCCGAAGGCACCAGTGTCTCTGAAAACGGACTCGGTCATCGCACGTGGAGCCTGCGCTTCTCCATTGACTCTACGTCTGGGGTCCGCAGAGGACCCCAAGGAGCTGGGCCTTTCTGCCCAGGAGCTCCTTCTCAGGAAGGAGCCTGGTGGGAGGGCATCTGCAGGAGGACAGGGCCGTCCCTCCCCGCCTCCGCCCGAAGTCTGCTCACTCTGCACTTCTTTTTGGCAACTGAGTGCTAAACCCAGGAAGGAAAGATGAGGTCAGTTCTGTGGAAACACCTGTCATGGATTTCTGCTCCCTTGACAAAGAAGAGAAAATTGGAGAAAGGCTGATAGGGTTCCTGGACTATAAATAATGACTCAAGATGATTTCCACCCTGGTGCCTGCAATGAGCAAACACGGGGAAATCCGCTCAAGGCTGGGGGCTGTGACCACAGGGGCGCCGAGGAGAAGCCTGGTCCTCCGAGAGCCTCCGCATCCAGCCTGGGCGCCGGGGAAGTCGCCTCGGGGCTGTAAACACGCGAAGCTTTATTGACCAAACTGATGGAGCCATTTCTGAGCCTTCTGCCTCTTCATCCCCTCTGTCCAAATCCTCCAGACAGACTGAGTCTGAGTGTGCCCCACACCCACCCCCAGCTGTTAGGTGACCTTGAACGTAAGCCCTCCTCTCCCCGAAGGTCAAGGACGTAGGGAAAGAAATCTGACCCAATTTCCATCTCTTCACCCCATTTTAGAAAGTGACTTTGGGGACTTCCCTGGCAGTCCGTGCTCCGCTGCAGGGGCAAAGGGTGCGATATCTGGTCGGGAAACTAGGATCCTGCACGGCGACCCCGAGATAGTTTTTAAAAAAGCTTTTCGCTGTTTTGTGTACCAGCTCCACAAAGTTTAGAAGACAGTCCACTCAGTGTTTGAGAGTCATTCGGATTCACTAGTCTGAAAATGGGTTTTACATTTGTTCTCCCCTAAAACCAAGGGGAGCTGAAAAGCCCAGTTTTGCTCTGATGACGGTATTTTTCTGTGACACATCATTGCAACCCAACTCCACTCACGACCTCGTCGCTGGGTATCTGTCATGTGCCAGACACAGGCCCGCATAACATGATGAGCCTGGGACACGAGCGCATCATGCAGGCAGCACACGGGCAGCGACGGTGACGGCTTGTGCACACGCAGCCCCAGAATAGGGCCAGAGCCTTTCCAGCTTCTTCCTGGGGCGGGCAGCCAGACCTTGTTATGCTCTCCCCCGGCCCACCTGAACCCCGCGCCCCCCACCCCCAGCACCAAGAAGAGAGCCCGCTCCCAAACCTGTGACCGGATGCAGCCTGCACCCACGGGCTGTGACGCGGGCTGTGATGCGGGCCGCCGCCTCCAGGGGCAGGGCCTTTAGCCTCCTGACAGAAAGCTGCACCCACACCTTCTTCTCAAGCCCCCAAGGTCACGGAAACTAACAGATCCTGGGGCCGCCTTCTCCCAGACTCCAGCCCTGAGGCTGTGGCACGTTCCGCCCCTTCCAACGTCTCTTTCCTAAAGAACCCTGAGGACCTGTGCTCGGGGGCCAGGATACCCGCCCAAGCGACATCCCTGCTGCTCCTCAGCCTGAGATGGGGATGTGATGGGAGCTGCAGGGGCCTGAGTCGCCGCGGAAGCCAGGGGGACGGTGACCCCTCGGCCAGCACACCCTCAGCGCTCCAGGCGGCCCGCCGCCCTGCTCGCGCTCTGAAGGTCAAAACTGACTTTGTGAAAATGATCACTCGCAATTGCCAGTGACTCATTAAAAAAGTGAACACCTGTATACATGTGTACATACACAGGTATATGTACGTGTGCATGAATATACGTGCAGTTCTCCCGTCACACCCTATGCTTACTATTTTCTAGGCTGTACCAACAATCAGTCTATGAGCTGCTTTTAGTAAGAGATTGTTCTTCTTAAAGATGACATTTTATTCCCCTAATTAAGCTATGAAACACAGAACGCAAAAACTACAGGTGGTAGGCAAAGGTGTTCATGTTTTCGTAAACTGATTCTAAGAAAGCTGCCATCGTTGGTAATGAAGACCTACGTCTTGGCTTAGAAGTTTCCTTAAAAGGACATGAAAACTGTTTAAAGGCTTTAGTAAAGTTAAGAAGCAGTTGATGAGTGTCTTATTTGGAGAAAGGGACAAACTCGAGATCATGAAGACGTTTGTAGATGCTAGTTAAGGCTGTAAGAAATAAGACACTTTGCGTCGCTGAGTAACGATGTTCCAGCATCAGGCAGATGGAGCTGCTCCGCCGAGGTGACCCATCCCTGGAGGTGGACACCGGCGGCCCGGGCCTTCCTGTGCCCTCAGCAGGCGGCAGCACGCGGCTTCAGGGGACACTGGCTGCTGCTCTCCAGCCTCCCATGCCCCTGCGCCCTTTCAGGGAGAAGCTGCTTCACGAGAAAGCCAGCCAGCCTTGGCCGCAGAGGCGTGTCTCAGAAACCACAAGGACCACTCAGCCTCCACCTGCGCAAGGCACTGGCCAGCCTCCCGAGTCCAGAGCGGGGCGACCTCAACAGGAGTCAGCCATGGTCCACAGCCAGGGGCTCATTTCAAAAGCGATGAAATGAGAGTTGAAAAATACTGAGAACTGCTCATGAATGACTGGAACACCTCGGTGACGGCCCACAAAACACCCTCTGTCATCTGGGAACCCTTATCACACGCCCGCTCTCTCCAGAAGACTATTTTTTTTTTTCAATTGAAGTGTAGCTGATTTACAGTGTTGTGCCAATCTCTGCTGGCCAGCAAAGTGACTCAGTTTCACACATATATGCATTTTTTAAAATACTCTTTTCCATTATGGTTTGTTGCAGACTAGATGTAGTTCCCTGTGCCGTATGGTAGGACCTTGCTGTTTATCTGTCCTGTATTTAATAGCTTGTATCTGTTAACCCCAAACTCCCAGCTCTTCCCACCCCACCTCTCCGCCTTGGCAAACACAGGTCTGTTCTCTACATCTGAGTCTGTTTTTGTAGATAAGTTCATTTGTGCAATATTTTAGCTTCCACTTATAAGTGACATACTTGTCTTTCTCTGACTTGCTATGACAATCTGTAGTTGCATCCATCTCGCTACAAATGGCATCCTTTGTTCTTTTATAGGTGAGTAGTATCCCATCATGTTTAGGTACCACATCTTCATCCATTCGTCTGTCAGTGGACACTGAGGCTGTGACCAGCACCGCTGTGAACACAGGGGTGCGGGCATCTTTCTGAAGAAGCATCTCTGGATACTGCCCAGGAGAGGAACTGCTGGGTCACGCGTCATTCCATTTTTAGTATTCTTCAGTGGCTGCACCAACTTACATTCCCCCCAACAGTGGAGGAGGCTTCCCTTTTCTCCACTCTCTCTCCAGGATTTCTTGTTCATAGAGTCTTTTTAACGGTGGCCTGTATGACCAACATGAGGTGACACCTCATTGTAGTTTTGATTTGAATTTCTCTAACAGTTAGCAATGTGGAGCATTACGTGCCTACTAGTCATCTGTGTGTCTTCTTTGGAGAAATGTCTGTTATGGCCTTTTGCCCATTTTTCAGTTGGGTTGTTTGGTTGCTGAATTGTAGGAGCTGTTTGTATTGATACATATTAGAGATTAAGCAGGTGTCAATTCTTAACTCTCTGGCTGCCAATTAATTCACGAGCTCCCACAATGCCCACAAAATGCTTCTACATTGAGCAAACAGGTTCTCGGGTCAATATGCTTTAGCATCTACTATCACAGTATAAGGGCTTCCCTGGTGGCTCACTGGTAAAGAACCCGCCTGCTAATGTGGGAGATGCAGGGTCGATACCTGGGTCAGGAAGACCCCCTGGAGAAGGACATGGCAACCCACTCCAATGTTCTTGCCTGGAGAATCCCATGGACAGAGGAGCCTGGTGGGCTGCAGTCCACGGGGCAGAAAAGAGTCGGACACGACTGAGTAGAAGCACACGCCTCACAACGCAAGCTCGGGTGCTCAGGGCGCCAGGTCAGCCTCCCGCGCATCTCCCCAGACAGGCTCACACCACCTCTGCCACTCGCTGGCTGCCTGGCACGCGAGCTCTCTGAGCCTCAATCACTGCATCACGAGATGAGCATTAGGAACGGTCGGGGCGATTGCTGTACAGGAACATGAGGCCACTCTCCACTCTGGATACCAGAGAATGAAGGCTCTCTGAACGTGTCCATCACAGCTCACGATGCACTGGTATTTCCCTGTTGGAATGTGTCACTCTTACTAGGTGGTTGTCAGCTTACACTTCCACGTGCAAGATAATACATGCCTGCAGAGATTGGTCAAAACCACTCGGGAGGAAATCTGGTTGGAAAAATATTTTTTATATACAGATGAGATGTTGAGTTTTTTACTTCATGTCCTCCAAAAGTATTTGGATGTGCTTTTCTAAAGGACAGGCACGTTGAGGCAATCTCAGAGAAGACCGTATATCTGTGTTTCTATTTCATAAACCTGTCACTGGGATGAACCCCAGGGAGGGGCTAAGACACTTGAAGCCTTTAGTCTCCCCAAACTGCTGCAAGAAAAGCTCGATCCAGTGAGCAGGACAGAAACCCGCTTCATGGATGATCCATCCGTGGAGACCGCGGATGGATTGCTCACAGCCGCAGAGGTGACTGACCCCTCCTGCACGGGGCCCTGGCATACTGACCACCGCTGCCCGGCAGGCTGTGTGCACACACCCGGCTGGACCGCAAGCAAGCAAGGCAGGGATGAAGCAGAGAGCAGCCCTCACACACCCAGAGGAAAACACAGCAATGGCCCAAATACCGATCTGCTTAAAATCACCCCCAGGAGCATCAGATCAATAGGTACCAAAAAACTTAACAGAAACACCCCCGGCCTACCACCACACTTCCCTCCTGGCCTCTAATATCCCTGAGGAAGAACTGGACGCAAAGAGAGCCTCAGGACCAAATGAAACATGGTCAAACCCCACTCACCCAGCACCACCAGAAGACAAGGTGTTCCACCAGAGGAATTTTCCAGAAAACAGAAATTCCTGCAACTACCAAAACTTATCACTTGGAACCACCACCATTTCCAACGAGTGCTGTAGCCCACACCGCCGGTGCCACACGTCCCTGGCCCCGTGCGTGTGGCTTCCGTGCGTCCACAAGCGTGGACCCGCTGACAGAGAGGGCTCAGTTTCCAGGGCAGCCGTGAGCGCTGGCGTCTGACGGGGCCCTGGGAGCGATCCCGCAGACGCTTGGGGCCGTCCCTTCTCAAACAGGAGGCACAGGACACAGAGGGTCATCTGGTGAGGGCCCACATGCCACTTAGGTCCCAGGTCCCAGGAGCACGGCAGCGTCCCCGGGAGGGGTGTCCACCCCCGAGAGTGGGACGCCTTGCAGACAAGGAAACAGGTTCAGATCCCAATTCCACTACCTCGTGGCTGGGCAGACTTCAGTCTCGCCTCTCAGAGCCTCTGCTTCCCCATCTGTGAAATGGGGACACGGGAACCCGCGCTGCGTGCCTGGCACGTACATAGCAGGCTTTTCACAAAGGTTCCTTCCCTCCTTCTCCCCTTGCCTTCTCTAATCTGATACAAACTGGGGAAGTCAGTAACCAAACCTATAAGAAAAATTACAGTAAATTTTCAGAAGATTCTGAAAGGGTCCTTAATAAGAACCCCAGTAGCAGCATCAGAATGTCCTACTAGGGGTTTCCACGGCGCCTTTTTCTAGTTGTTCATTGTTCAGTTGCCGAGTCCCGTCCGGCTCTTTGTGACCCCACAGACCGCAGCACGCCAGGCGTCCCTGTCCTTCACCATCTCCCGGAGCTTGTTCAAACTCATGCCTATTGAGCCAGTGATGCCATCCAACCATCTCGTCCTCTGTCATCCACTTCTCCTCCTATTTTCAATCTTTCCCAGCATCAGGGTCTTTTTCCAGTGAGTCAGCTCTTTGCAACAGGTAGCCCAAGTGATGGAGCTTCAGCATCAGTCCTTCCAATGAATATTCAGGGTTGATTTCCTTTAGGATTGACTGGTTTGATCTCCTTGCTGTCCAAGGCTGTTTCTAGTACTCTGCTTAATTCCAGAGTCCAGGCTCTGTTCCAGAAAGTTGTAGATTTCTTTGAGCCTTAATGTCTTCAATGTAACCTGATTCCAGTGGCCTAAACAGAAGGCAGATTCATTCAAACAAGGATCCTAACAGAAGAACAAACACCTCACTGTGTGATTCTGAGACAGGTTCTCTTTCATGGTTCAAAAATACCTCAAATTAAAGATACTGAAATCGGTACACCCCCACCGACCGAGCAGCTGGGGTTGCTCCTTTCGGGCCACCTGGGTGTGGAAATCATTACCCTCGCGACTTTGTAAAGGTTGTCTTGCTTACATTGGGCGGCTTCTTTAAACCAGCCTGGTGGGTGCGAGGTGACAGAGGTTCTCACATTCAGTAGGAATCCGTGAAATCACCAGGCCCCAGTCTTTGATTTTGTGAAGAGGAGACTGATGTCCAGAAAGGCCCAGGAGGTGACTCAGCCGGTCAGGGATGACGGCTCACCCCCGCTGAGCGCTCGAGGCGAGACCGGCGCCTGGCCGGGGACCCACCTTACCGCATCACCAGCCCCCGGGGACGGCATCCTTCTCTCCACCAGCTCAAGGGGGTTTCTCCAAGACCGAGCGCATCAGAAGCAAAGTCTGAGACTCCCACGTGGGCGCGGTCACAAAGCCCCCACTAACAAACCCTATTCTGCACCCCAAACGCAAAGGTCCTAACCCCAGTCGAGGACAAATACGGACATGGCTAAGAACGCTTCTCTCGGACAAATGCCTAAAGCCCTGGTGAGATTATAAGCTGTGGAGAGGATCCCAAGGTAACCTTCCAGCTTAAATTCTTGGTGAAACAGGAAGCTGCTCAGCCAGCATCACCCCAGGCAGAAACCCTCCTTCATCAAGTCACCCAGCCGCTCCCCGGCCCCACTCTGAGCGCCGCTGGCGTCCACGGCACCCCTGGGATCACGCCCCGTCTGCTGTCTCCCCGGACGGTGCCTCCTCCTCAGCACGCGGGTGGCCGGCCGGCCCTCAGCAGCAGAGCCTGCAGGGGAGGGGGTGCGTCCGCCCAGGCCAAGCGGCCCCCGTCTCCTCTCGGAAGCCAGGGCTGGAGGGGGAGGTGGGTTTCCTGGCCCTCGCTTCTCCTCTGACAATGACGGTGACTCCAACGGCCACCCCCGTCTCCCAAGACAGCAGAGGAGGCTGCCCGCGGGCCCACAACCCGGGGTCTTAGGCCGAGACCCGCCCAACTCCGCTGCCCCGTGGGCGGCACAGCAGGGCCCAGGGCGCCCCGCGGTCCAGGTCTGGGGCCCCAGCCTCTTCAGAGCCTCGGACAGGAGAAGCCGCTGGTGTCCGCACTGGGCGGGACAGGAGGAAGCCCCGCGTGAACGGGGGCCGCAGGACGCGGGCGGGGGTGTGGGCTTCCCGACGAGGCGGCACGCACCAGGGGCTCCGCATGCAGGCGCGCTCCTCGGGACCCGGGGCCCCACACCCAGGGCGGCAGGGCGGTGCCTTCCGGAGGCGGAGGGTGTGCTCACGGCCGCTCCCGCCCAGGGCCACCCGGCCGTCTCACGAGGACAGCGGCCCCGCACCCGCCTCGGGCCAGCGTGACCTCCTCTCCGACCACATCCGCCAAGCCCCTATTTCCAAACGAGGTCGCCCGGTGAGATCCCAAGTGGACGTGAATTTTGAGAGGACACTACCCAAACCCAGCAGAGGGGCAAAGAGAGCCGGGAGGGGACTGACGTGCCGGGGGCCCGGGCTCTCCACCCCCCAACTCAGGACAGGGGGGCGGGGGGCGGGCCCGGGATGTAAGAGGCGTATGCGCTCCCCACCCCCCAAATCAGACGGAGGGCAGGGGGGCGGGGGGCGGGCCCGGGACTGAGTAAGAGGTGTGTGCGCTCCCCACCCCCCAACTCAGAGGACAGGGCAGCGGGGCCGGGAGGCGCTCGGCTCCGCCCACCTCGGGCTCCGTGGGTCCAGCGGAGCGCAGGTCAGACCACAGTGAACCACAGGCCCCGCAGGCTGTTCCCGCATGGGCACGGATGCCGTCCGGTAAGCCTGTCGCAGCCAGACGGCTGTCACCGTGCCGAGCCCGTGCGTTTCCGGAACCTAGGAGAGGCGGCATCTCCAGGGGCGATCAGGCCCACGGCCCTCCGGCGCCTGCATTCCGAGTCCCCGTGGCATCTCTGAGTGCCCCAGAACTCACTCCCCTCTGGGCACCAACAAACTCCCTCCCTGAAAACTCCGCACTCCTGGCAACGTCTGGTGTCTGTGTGGCAACGACAGGCACTTCATTTCTTCAAGCTCATTTTGTGAAATGTGTGGGGAGCCGACTAAAATTAATGAACTTTTCCTGCCAAAGAGAACGAGGCTCCAAAATCGGTCTTGTGTTGCCAAATAGTGTGAATGAAGTCAGTTTGCAAAGAAAAAAAATAAGAACATCCCAGAGGAGCAGCTGAATGCAGGCCGTCCCTGACTCGTCTGTGCTGAGGACATTCCTCCTCTGAGAACAGGCAGTCCCACCCGCAGCCAGTCCAGAGCCGCCCCAGGTGCCGGCCGCGGCCGCCTGCCCCCAACCTTCGCCTCCCTCTGCAGACCTCACTGCTGCTGGGAGCCCGCCCCACTCCCTCCTCTGTTCCCAGCAGGGTCAGCCCGGGGGCACAGGCGCCAGAGGGATGGAGGGGCTTCCCCGCCTAGCTGATCTGTGCCTCGGGGCTTGGCCACCTCCCAAACCTTAGGCCTGACCAGACCCCGCGAACTCCGAACCCAAGTACTAAAATCTGTGTGTGCCTATAAGCCGCTTCAGTCGTGTCCGACTCTTTGCAACCCCACCGACTGCAGCCCGCCAGGCTCCTCTGTCTGTGGGATTCTCCAGGCAAGAATACTGGAGCAGGTTGCATTCCCTCCTGCGGGGGATCTTCCTGGCCCAGGGATTGAACCCGAGCCTCTTAGGTCTTCTGCACCGGCAGGTGGGTTCTTAACCACAAGTGCTACCTGGTTTCTTCAAAAAGAATGTTCAGTCCTCTGCCCCAGAGTCCATGCAGTCAGCACCTGGCACCCAGGGCCTCACACCTGAGGCTGACCACCCCCGAGACGCCTTCCCTAGGGAGCTGGAACACTGACGGAGGAGTCCCCGGGGCCTTAGCACATGCCGTGGCTGCTGCGTACAAGAGACTGTCCAGAGGGGTGAGGGGTCTGCGGATGGTCGGCCTGGCTTGTCTGGCACAGACCAACTTGCAGCTGAATAAAATTGTATAAACCGATTTCAGATTAATTCTGCTAAAACCACATCATGAAACTACAGCATGGGGCAGAACAGTTTTCAGAAAGAAACCAAAGTCTATAAGTATTGGGCTCATACCCAACACTGATGAGTACGCACCATAACTGGGGCTGATCAATAACTCAGAGATCACGTCCCACCATTTAAAAAAAACAGAACAAAATCCAGTGCCACTGCTGTGGGCTCTGGGGGTAAAAACACTAAGGTGTTCTAACTCCCATTGGAGCCACAGGGGTCCTGCTGGAAACCTCAAAAACGTGTTTACACCTGAGAGTGTTAGGGAAAAACTGAGACCAACATTAGGTCTGAGTAGAAAATAGCCCAGATGTGTGGGAAGAAGTGTAACCGGGTCTCCTTCCCAGCAAGGGCCCGCTTTCAAGTGGCCGTGGAGGGGGGCCACTGGGCTGTCTCGAGGTCGCACACAGAAGCGGGGAGCGATGCAGAACCGGGTGGAGGGTGGGGGGTCCCCAGTGTCCTCCTGGGGCCCCGCAGCGCCCCACCCCCCAACCCCAGAGCTCCTGTCCCGAGCCACAGGATCCGTCGGGGTTTCTAACTCGGTGCGTTTCCACCTCCATGACCTCCAGCCAACAGGGAGTGAGGGGTCAAAGAACTTCTGGCTCCGTCTCTGGGGCAGCGATGGGGAAGGCATCCGCGGCCACTCAGACGGGACGCTCTTCCCCCCCAGCGCCTCCCCGCACACAAAGCTGGCTGGACGTGGTGGGGACAGGACTCCGCCTCCAGGTTCAGTGGGGTGTCAGGGGCCCCCTGCTCAGGGAGCCCAGCCATATGTGTGGTTCAGTCAT
The DNA here is from genome assembly GCA_015832495.2 of Alces alces. Taxonomy (NCBI): domain Eukaryota; kingdom Metazoa; phylum Chordata; class Mammalia; order Artiodactyla; family Cervidae; genus Alces; species Alces alces. The sequence goes on from JADEYB020000027.1 coordinate 549,250, forward strand.
AGCAGAGACCACGTCTGGGGCCCCCTTGGGAGTTTCAGGGACGCTGCTTCAGCCAGGCCTGCCCAGGCCCTCCTGCAGGCCTCAAAGGCCCAGGAATGGGTGGGGGTGTGGACAGTGCCGGGGAAACACTGAGGTTCCTGGAGGAGACGGGGGGCGCTCAGACAGCAGGCGGCCCTCCTCACCCCGTGGCCTGCCCTCCCCCCACGCCTGGGATGCTTGCAGGGACAGAGCAGCCTCCCCAGAGGCGCCCACACCAAAGGGCAGTGCCTGGAGACGGGTGAAGCCCCACCAGGAGCTGGAGGCGCCTGAGCAGAAAGGCAGAGGCACTTCAGACAGGCCGGCCCCGCTGTGTGCGTCCAGCAAGTCTGAGCAGCCAGGCCCGAGGACACAGGCCGCCTGGTGCCCCGACCCCCAGTGTGAGACGTGCTGGGCCCGCGGAGGGGCCGTAAGCGTCTTTATATTGAGGGAGGGGCGGTGAGGCGGGATGCTGGCCCGGCGGAGGGGCTGTAAGTGACTTCATATAAATGGGGGGCGAGGCGGGAGGCCCTTGTCAGCTCTGCTTCCCAGCGACGTCCTCTCATCCCGCTTCCTGGACAGTGAGGCTGAGGCAGAAACGGAGAGGTATTTGCCAGGAGCCACAGCACGGCCTTCCTGTGTCCTGGCCCACGTGAAAGCCCGCCCTTGGCGGGGCTGAGGGGTCCGGGGCTCAGGAATCCGGGTGGGGTGGGGGAACGTGCCCAGGGACGGGGATGTGTGTCCACAGGGGGACTGTGCCCTGGGGGGGGGGGGGGCCATGCCTCGAGGCCCCACCCACCCCCTCCCCATCGGGCACCACCACCCAGGCCCCAGCGGGAGCAGAAAAGCAACAGGAACAGCCTGAGCACCACTCCTGCAGAATACCTGCTCCAGTCTCTAACGCTGCCAGAACATGACAAGCAAAAGCATCTTTCTTCTGTGGACATATTCTAATTAGGAAAAAAAAAGGGCATTGTGTTATTCTAGGGAAAAACAGAAATTTAAATATACATGATCTGCATGTTAACACACAAGTCCAAATGAACAAAAGCATCTTTTACCGATATTGTTCCAAGTGGGGGGGGGGGCAGTATTTCTAATTCTGCACTTTAAAATTTTTGTAAATTAAAGCTTGCTCCCTGATGTTAACTTCTATCATGTTCTGTCATTAGACTCTCTGCTGAGAGACCAAATCTGGAAGCCAACATGCAGAACTGAAGTTCTGAGATGTAATATGTGGCTTTACCAGGGAGGCATGTACCCCTTCTATTTCCTTCTAAAGATGAACACCTGTGGCTAACTCTCTAAAATTTCATCATTTTGAATCAATACAGCACTTGGCTAGTGGAGTGAGGACTCCGAGACAGAAGAACACAGACGGAGACACAGATTCACCGTGTGGCTGCTTCTGAGTCAGCTGGGCACCTCCTCCCCAACCCCGCTCGTCACCACACACTCCCTTTCTAAGGTGAGAGGAGAGCCATCCAGTGGGTCACGTTCTGCTTCACTTTCAGCGAGGCTCCGAGCTCTCCCTCGGCAGGGAACCTCCACATCACAGCTCCAAACAGTACCGTCGTCGTGAAAAAGATCAAAGTGTGTTGGCGTGAGCTAGTGGTTGTCACAAACTCCTCAGCACAGCACGCGGGTCCAGGCCCCGAGGCCCCCGTCGCTGGGGGCAGCGGGCGTCCCACCCCGCCAGAGCTTCCGGGGAGCGTGTGGCTGAGGGCCGTCTCAGTGACGGCGAGGGCACCGGAGGAAACGCCCTGACGGCAGCTTCTCCCAACGCCAAGCTCCCCGTCCCCTTGGCCCCCCCTCCATCCCGGGCCTTCTCGCAGACACAGCACCCTCGCTTCCAGCCCCCGTGGGACCCAGGGCCTCCCCCAGGCCCATGGACAGGACCCAGCACCCACACGGCAGACTGGGCAGTGGGCATCTGAGCCTTTTTTTTTTTTTTAAGGCAGGAAATCATCTGGTTTTATTTAGAGGCTGCTGGTCACATGATGGAAAGACAAGTATGGCACAAAATTACAGAGGTTTAGCTCATCACACAATACAAATCATTAGGTCTTTACAATTCATTAGAGTTTTTGAATTTAACTCCCATTTCATGTGCAGCTAATCAGCACAGCTCCTATCAGCGTGACATGTTTATGTAAGTCCATCCCGTTTGCAGAACTCCACACTCACAGGCTCTCCAAGCTGACCAGTCGGGGGCATGCAGGACCCCCCAAGACAAGCAACAATGGAGTCAGGGTCTCGTCCTGGAGTGAGGCGGACAGGCAGGGCGGCCAGCCCTCTAGACACATGGCGGGCTACAGGAACGCATCCTCAACAGTAAGAACCGCCACCCTAAGCCTGGACGCCACCGTCCTGGCCTATTTTTGATCCAACCCTCTCCGTCAGCACCTGCCATCCTGCTTACAGAGGTCACAGCTTCATGTCCACATGCCTCTTCTCTGGGCTGAACTGAATCTGAACGATGGACACCCTGCTGCCTTCAGCCTGGTGTCAGGGACGCAGACGGGAGCTCTGGGGGAAGAACAAGGGTGGGCCACGCTGGATGCAGAGACCCTGAACAAGGTGGGGGCTGGGTCTGTTTGCTGCTTGGCATACGTTTGTTTTTCAAAAATGGGTGAGGAATCACAGGAAGATGCTTCTGTGTCTCCACCCACCCATGCTCTGAAGCTCATGTAGCATGGTTTGGTGCTTTACTGCTTTTTGTGTATGATGCCTCCTAAAAGCTGGGCTAACCTCTCTCTCAAGACACTATGAACCATGCAGAGAAGATGAGCAAAACTGACAGATTCCGTAAGTTTAAAACACAGCTACATCTGGTCTGTTTGTTGGCCAGAATCTCTTCTGTCCATGGAGGCGTTTGCTAACATTACATCCACCTTACTTTTCAAAAGCACATTTTGGAGACAAAGGTGTATGAATATCTTCACTGATCACTTAAAGGGGTTTGGGACGGAGGGCAGGGGGGCAGGGCTCCCTTGGTTCTGTTTTGGCAAATCAAAGGGCCAGGAGACCACGGCAAGTTCTTCATAGCACAGGCTTTTGTTATAACCTGAATAATCCAGTCCTGATGTGTTTCATCACTAAATTTAGGTTTTTTTGCAACTCGTTTTCACAATAAATGTCGGCACAGAAATACGGGGTTTCTAACGATTAAAGGGCCTACGAGGATACAAGTTCCTTCTCAATTCACCACCCTTGCCACAGGAAGCACTTCGATGGCCCTGAGCCAAACAGGCCCCAAGGAACACAAGGCAGTTGACTTCCACCAGGCACACTGATTCTAAAACCAGCTTTCACGGAGCTCCAAGGCAGCTAGTTAACCATCCCCAAAATGAGCTCTTGCTTTTGCAAAATGCATTTATTAGGGCAAACTGCAATATCCCCAAAATAACTAATGATCCACAAATCATAATGTTGTTCAGTCGCCAAGTTCTGTCCGACTCTTTGTGACTCCATGGACTGCAGCACACAGGCTCCCCTGTCCTTCACCACCTCCCAGAGTTTGCTCAAATTCACGTCCACTGAGTCGGTGATGCCATCCAACCATCTCATCCTCTGTCATCCCCTTCTCCTCCTGCCTTCAATCTTTCCCACATTGGGATATTTCCAAGGAGTGGCTCTTTGCATCAGGTGGCCAAAGTACTGAAGCTTTGAGGTGCTAAGTTTGCACTCTGGTTCCAACAAAACAAAGTGACAGAGCGACATCAACTTGTTATGAAAAAGGACACAAAACACCAAGGCCATCCTCCACCAAGATGTCATTCTGAAGGACCTAAATGCTATAGTGCCACTTCAGGGGTTTAACTACATTCAATCCAGTAAGGAAGTACCTTCTCCAAGCCCTACATGCAGCAAACCTACAGACACAAGAGGGAATAAGTCAGCCTCACCTGCAGATGCTCACCGCCTGCAGAGGCGGAAAAATAACCCAACACCCACACGACGTGAGGGGCACAGACACAGCGCTTCTGAAAGCAGGCAGAGAAGCGCTGGCTCCTGCCAAGGCCTTCAGAAGAGGACAGCTGCCAAAGGGAACGGAGCAAACAGCAGACACCCGTCTCCTCCTCAGAGCTCCCCGGCCACGCCCAGATAACCAACCAATGCTGCATCCCGAGGTGGAGGGCAGAGCTGCCAGGGGAGGTGAACGGGACTTGAAAAGGATACTGGTTAACAGCTCCCTTTTCCAACACCCTCTAGTGAGCCTGGCCCCTCTCGGCCCTGTCGCTGTTCACGTACATCTGGAGGGACAGCACTTCCCTTACCCTCTGCACGTTAGTACCACCTTCAGGCGCCCACCAGGACTTTCTCAGGGAGCTCAGTCCAGTTCAGTTCAGTCACTCAGTCATGTACGACTCTTTGCGACCCCATGAATCGCAGCATGCCAGGCTTCCCTGTCCATCATAAACTCCCAGAGTTTACTCAAACTCATGTCCATTGAGTCAGTGATGCCATCCAGCCATCTCATCCTCTGTCGTCCCCTTCTCCTCCTGCCCCCAATCCCTCCCAGCATCAGGGTCTTTCCCAATGAGTCAGCTCTTCAAATCAGGTGGCCAAAGTATTGGAGTTTCAGCTTCAGCATCAGTCCTTCCAACGAACACCCAGGACTGATCTCCTTTAGGATGGACTGGTTGGATCTCCTTGCAGTCCAAGAAACTCTCAAGAGTCTTCTCCAACACCACAGTTGGAAAGCATCAATTCTTCAGCGCTCAGCTTTCCTCACAGTCCAACTCTCTCTCACATCCATACATGACCACTGGAAAAACCATAGCCTTGGCTAGACGGACCTTTATTGGCAAAGTAATGTCTCTGTTTTTAATATGTGATCCAGGTTGGTCATAACTTTCCTTCCAAGGAGTAAGCGTCTTTTTATTTCATGGCTGCAGTCTCCATCTGCAGTGATTTTGGAGCCCAGAAAAATAAAGTCTGACCCTGTTTCCACTGTTTCCCCATCTATTTCCCATGAAGTGATGGGACTGGATGCCATGATCTTAGTTTTCTGAATGTTGAGCTTTAAGCCAACTTTTTCACTCTCCTCTTCCACTTTCATCAAGAGGCTTTTTAGTTCCTCTTCACTTTCTGCCATAAGGGTGGTGTCATCTGCATGTCTGAGGTTATTGATATTTCTCCCGGCAATCTTGATTCCAGCTTGTGCTTCCTCCAGCCCAGCATTTCTCATGATGTACTCTGCATATAAGTTAAATAAGCAGGGTGACAATATACAGCCTTGATGTACTCCTTTTCCTATTTGGAACTAGGCTGCTGTTCCATGTCCAGTTCTAACTGTTGCTTCCTGACCTGCATACAGGTTCCTCAAGAGGAAGATCAGGTGGTCTGGTGTTCCCATCCCTTTCAGAATTTTCTACAGTTTATTGTGATCCGCACAGTCAAAGGCTTTGGCATAGTCAATAAAGCAGAAATAGATGTTTTCCTGGAACTCTCTTGCTTTTTCTATGATCCAGTGGATGCTGGCAATTTGATCTCTGGTTCCGCTGCCTTTTCTAAAACCAGCTTGAACATGTGGAAGTTCAAGGTTCATGTATTGCTGAAGCCTGGCTTGAGGTCAGGGGCGGCAGCCCAGAGGAACTAGCCCACATCTAAGGAGCAGCAGCTGCACGGGTGCAGGAGGGTGGAGCAGAGCTACTCCACCTTCAAGGCCAGGAGGGGTGACCATGAGGAGATGACCTTTGCCCAAGGTAAGGAGCAGCGGCTGCGCTTTGCTGGAGCAGCCGTGAAGAGATACCCCTCTTCCAAGGTAAGAGAAACCCAAGTAAGATGGTAGGTGTCGCGAGAGGGCATCAGAAGGTGAACACACTGAAACCATAATCACAGAAAACTAGCCAATCTGATCACACAGACCACAGCCTCAGGGAGCTAGTCCTCTAAATACACTCTTCATGACTTATTAGCCTGTCTTTTGATAGCTTGATATTGAAGCAATTCTGGAACTTATTTCTATGACAAACTCTCTTAAATTAAGGGGAGTCATTTGTTGTTATTGAAGCTGAAGCTCCAATACTTTGGCCACGTGATGCAAAGAGCCAACTCACTGGAAAAGACCCTGATGCTGGGAAAGTTTGAAGGCAAGAGGAGAAGAGAGAGGCAGAGGATGAGATGGTTGGATGGCATTACCAACTCAATGGACAAGTTTGAGCAAACTCCAGGAGATAGTGGAGGACAGGGAAGCCTGGTGAGCTGCAATCTGTGGGGTTGCAAAGATTCAGACATGACTGAGGGACTGAACAACAACCTTTGTTAAGCGAAACAAGTCCACAGAGAAATAAGCACCGTATGCTCTCTTATCTGGGGAATCGACATGAAAACACTAAGCTCATAGATATGAACAACAGATTGGTGGTTGCCAGAGCAGAAGGTGGGGGGTGGGAGAAATGCGTGAATGTTGTTTGCTTAAATAAGTTCAATAAATAAAAGAACAGTCTTTTCAACAAACAGTGCTGGACATCTGGATATCCACATGCAAAAAGAATGTCATTGCAACCCCATCTCACACTATATATAAAACCCAAGTCAAAATGGATCATCTGTTTAGCTAAATGTCAAGAGCTAAAACTGCAAAACTCTAAGAAAACATTAGAGTAAACCTTCATCATCTTGGATTAGGCAGGGGTTTCTTAAACATAACACCAAAAGTGACAAAAGAAAAAAAAAATCACACATCAAAAGTATTATCCTTCAAACGACATCAATAAAGTGAAAAAAAGACTCACAGAATGAAAATTATTGCAAATAATATATCAAATAAGGGACTTATATTCAGAATATATAAAAGACCTCTTATACTGCAATAAGAAACCAATTTTAAAATGGGTAAAGGATTTAAATAGACATTTTCTCCAAAGAAAATATACAAATGGCCAATAAACTTATGAAAAGATGATAAATGTGAGTCATTAGGGAAATGCAAATTCAAGCCACAATGAGACACCACTTCACACCCAGCAAAGATGACAGCAAGTGTTGGCATAACTGTGGAGAGACTGGAACGTTGGTGGCTGTGGACTGTGACATCGCGTTTGGAAACAATCTGGCAGAACTTCAAGTTAAACATTGCTACCACAGGATCCTGCAAGGCCACGAGCTCCGGCACATGGTGAAGGGTGCAGGGCAGGGACGCCTGGTGTGCCGCAGTCTGTGGGGTCGCAGAGACTCAGGCATGAGTTAGTGATTGAACAACAGAATGAGTCTGTCTACAGGTGGAAGCTGAAGTCCTCTGAGGCACCACAGTTAAACACCCTCCCCCAGGCTTCAACCAGTCCTGCGCCCTGGTGAGGGGGGTTCCTCTCCCCCAGGCCACAAGACAGCTCCCACTCCGGGTCACTGTTCTACCTGGCCAAGACCTCAGACGCTCGGGCTCCAGGGTCATCAGCGCAGACCCACTGCCCCTGGGCAGCCTGGAGATGTCGCTGTCGGACGCACTTGCACAGGGCTCTGCGTCTCCTGTCTCTTCCCGGCCCCCTTCTCAGGGTTCAGGCCTGGAGGCACCTGGACAGGTGGGGACTGGACCCCAGGGAGCTCACTTTGCAGGGAATCACGGGGGCAAAGGCTTTATTCAGAGTCCTGCCCCCCACCCTGGAAACGTCACAGTCCAGGTGGCGAATTCAGGGGCAGCTCGTGTCACCAGAACCTCAGGGCCCCACGGAGCGGGCTGCGCATGCTGTGTGTACTTCGCGTGCCCGTGCGCCCAGGAAGTGGCATGCGCCATGGGCTCTGCGCATGCGCCCGGGACGTGGCACACGCGATGTGTACTGCCCGTGAGCCGTGCTTCCGGGTGGAGGGGAAGGTGCTCAAGGACGTCAGAAACTTGAGTGGGATTTTTCCAAACTGCTAAGAAAAGAAACACAGAGGGAAGGAAATTATGTTTTGCTGTCAAAACCTTCATTCTCTCCACCAGGTGCAAATAAGGGCTTCAGAGGCGGGAACACCTTCAACAAATAACTCACAGCTCGAGCGCCAAAGCTGAACTCCTACTCGAGAGGCAGGGGAACCCTCCCAAAGTGCAGCCTGAGCCCAGCTCTGCAGAGGAGCCGCGGAGCCCGCCCCCAAGGCGAGCCCAGCCCTCCACGTGGAGCCCCGCCCCCAAGGCGAGTCTCTCCTCCCAGAGACCCACCCCCGACCAGGGACCCACTGAACTGGCCAGTTTACCAGCATGTGATCCAGGACCTTGTAGAAAGGTGTTCCCTGCAGGTCACAGGAGGAGGGCTGAGCCCCGGCCTTGCTCACCGGGCAGTCGGCCTATCAGAAGCCCTCCAGCAAATCAGACCACCAGTGCCACCCACCGTGAGAAGGACAGAACACCCCCAATCACACCACGAGAGGCCGCCCACCTGAGGCGGGTGGAAAGAGCCAGGACGGGAAGGTGAACGATGAGAGGGCAGCCCAGGCAGGCCCAGCTCCCATCATAGCCCCACAGCGCCTCTCTGACCCGGCACCTTGGCCCTCACTCTGTGAGTTTCCGGGATCCCCACAAGCCCCAACCTGCTGCTCATCAGAGCAGCTGAAGGTAAAGGTAGAACCCGTCTGGCAAGTTGCAGAGTCAAGTTCCTCCTTCCCCACCCACGCGGGAATTCTCTGCCACCAGAGCAAACAGGCGTGCTTCCTACATCTCCAATTCCAAGCAGTCTGACTCTGTCAGTCTCCAAAACCAAGGGCTGGGCTTCTCTCCAGGAGTCACAGGAGCCCCTCACCTCACCACAGCCGTCCCCCAGGTTATTTCTCATGCATTACTTTTGGGACTCGGGTCAGAGGGCCCTTGGCGAATGACCCACCCCAGCATCAGGTAGACCCACACGGACATGGCTCAGAAGGGGCAGCCCAGGCACCCAGCTGGGGGCAGGAATCTGGAGTTCTATGCCCTCACCCTTCACCTGAGATGACGGGGCGAGTCATGGCTTGAGACTGGGCTGCTGGTCTATGGGCATCACGAGCTCTAGAGAGACCCCGTGGACTGGCCCTGGGAAGGTGGCACATGGATGAGTGATGACCCCCCAGAGATGGGGGCACAGCTGAGCCGTGTCCATGTCAGCACCTTCGATGTCACATTTCCCCACATGCGAGCAGTCACTGGTCTCGGACAAGCAGGGGTCCAGGAGCTGCTCGTGACCACCTCATTTCAGAAGAGTCATCCCCAAGAAAAGAGAGTGTGAACGTGTGTGTGTAAGGAAAGTAAAAACACATGTGAAAAGTTACTATTACTGGGTAGTTATGTGCTAGATGTTGGGGTCCAGGAGTTAAAAGATGGCCAAGCTTACAGATTAATAGGACAGATATGAACTGTAATTCTGAAAACATCACACCTAAGATGAATGCTAGGAAGAAAGAGCATGGGCAATGTGAGAGCAAATCACGGGGGTCTGAGATGGTCTGGGCTCCAAGGAAAGTCTTCAGAGAACACTGATGTCTTGGCTGGAAGCCAGGAGACACGCGGCCACAAGCAGGAGGCCCAGGAGCAAGCAGCCGGGGCGAAGGTCTGGGACAGGAGCGGGGCCGGGCACAGCCAGGAAGGTGAGAAAAGGCTCAGAGAGGTTGTGGGCGCAGAAGACACAGGGCCCCATAACCCATTCAGAGAATTGGGGGTTTGTCCCAGAATCAATGGGAAACCTCTCAACGACTAAGCATGGAGTGGAATTGGGAGTCTTAAACATCACTCAGAGAGGAAAGACTGAGCGGGGGCGGCGGGCAGGGCGGCGGGCAGGGTGGCGGGCTGGAGGACCAGACCCAGAAGCAAGACAGACAGACCTAGTGCTGTCCCATCGAGGACATCCCTTGGCAAAGCTGAGGCCGCAGAGGTAAACTCAGTGGAACCGGGGCGGGCGGGGGGTGGTACAATACTCCATGATGTTCCTGTCTTCGGCCTGTCTGTCCGTCCAGCCACTCAGCATTTACTAAAGGCTGCGACACTGGCAAGTGTGGGGTGCAGTGTGTGCCATAAATAAAGCCGCAAGAAGTTCACCGTCAGCCCAGGGTCGTCCTGAGAAAACTGTCGCCCAGCGGTCACACTGTTAGCATCTATTATGGTGTAAATGTGCACACCCCTTAGTAACTGGGGCCAGGAAGCAGATCGCTTCCCTGTGAGCCCCGTGGTCTGTCTTCACCTGAACAACACTCATTGTGTTGAGAACAAAGACAACAGACTCCGAGCAAAAGCACAGGCCAGGAGTGAGGACTCGGCCTCTGGAGGCCCTTCCCAGACTCTCACCTCCAGTTCCCCAGGGGATGCAGGTGGGTGACCCAGCCACCCACCTGAACAGAAGCATCCTGGCTGGATGAGACACACACCACATGAAGCTGTATAAAAATAAACATTTTCAAGGGTTTAAAAAAAAATTCACCAGACAGATGGGGTTTCAGATCCTTTATAGACACAAAAACAGACTTTGGAAGAGAAAGAGGATGTCGGGCCACAGTCTGGAGCAGCGGCTGCCACTGCACTCACAGGTCGGGGGAGTTGGGCGCCTGGGTGTGTCCTCAGCGTGGGGCCGCCGCGGCCCTCCTCCCCCAGTGGCCCCTCACCAACTCTCACCACCCCCACCCCTGCCTGCCGCCTCCCATCACCAGCCCCCCGTGGGCTGGAAACACCTTGAGCCCGAGGCATCTTTGCGTCAGGTACCACTGTCAGGATGGCCTGAATGTTGAGGTTTATGACTGAAGGCCCATCTCCCCGCTAAACCCTACATTCTGTGGGGGTGGAGGCCCCTTCTCCATCCTCCGCACCCACCAGGAGTTCGAGAGAAGGGTGTCTGACAAGCACGTGTTGTCTAAGTGAGTCAAAAGCAAATACCTTGACAAAACCTTTTTAAAATTAAAGAATCCTCCTGCACTGGCAGGCAGATCTTTCGCTGAGCCACCTGGGACGCCTTCATGCGCTGAGGTCCTCCCTGCTGCCAGCGACTATTCTCATCACCGCGGAGATGGAGTGCTTGGCTCTGTTCCCCTAGAAACCCCACCTTCTAGGCTTGGTTTAAACGAAGTAACTGGTTCTCAGAAAGACTCCCTATGAATGACAGCGTTTTCCAGACAGCCTGTTTCCCTTCTAAAATGCTCCCTTTGTTGAGCTTTTTGTGGCCAAAGAGAGACACCACTTGGACAGTGACAGGCTTGGGCTCCTGATCGCACTTGGACCCATGTCCAGGCAGCATCCACTGGAGACGCTGAAGCCACCGGCGGCTGGAGGCTCTGAAATGCTCAGATTCAGCCTCTGCCCACAGAGCTACTTTGATGATGGAGAAACTGGAGCAATGAAGGGCATCAGGCTCCTGGCTGCGGGGCCCCCAGATCCTCCAAACCTGGAGAGAGAGCAGCCATGGCTCCGCGGCCAGAGGACTCTTGCTCAGGACGCTGCTCCCAGTCACCTCCGGGGGTTTAGGAATTCGTTTCCACTCCTCTCAACCCCGACAGCCCGTCAGAACGACACAGTAGCAGCCCAGGAGAAGCCCGCTCTATGGTTGTAAAGTCGCCTATTTATTCACAGTGTCCAAACAGGAAGAATGCCTGTTAAAAGACATTTATGGACGCTGGGTCAGTTCTCAGAAAGAGCCAACAGATAAAGGATTTCAGAGAACTGAACAGGGTCAGGGAGGGGACAGTTCATCTGTGTGGGTTTGGGTCAGCCAAGGAGTTTTCTGCTCTTGCCTAAGCCATTAGCAGTTGACAGAAGGAAAACAAAGAGAACTGCCTGTCTGCTTCTAGGATTCACGGCATACTGACCGAGCGGCCCTGGGGTTTCCTCTCCCGAATTCCTCCTCCTGCTCAGCGCTGCACCAGCCAGAGACAAGGCATCTCCAGGGAGACAAGCAAGCCTGTCTGTGCACTGTCTCCAAACTCTGGTTTTCTAGGGGAAATCACCACCTCAAAATGCATGCTTTTCAGACTCTGGGCTCCTGGTTTCTCAGTGCTCAGAAGCCTGATGAACGAGAAAACTGTAGATCGTAAAGCAGGTTTCTCCTCCCGTAGGGACAGCTGGGTGCAAGGCCCAGCGCTCGCTCCACCTGCACCGGCCAGACGCAAGCGGAAGCCCCTTCCCCGCCCACCTCCTTCCTCCTCCGCATAAGTGCCATCCCACCCCCCGCGTCCCGCCCCCCGCATCCCGCAGCAGGCCCTCCTTCACTCCCATTTCTCATTTCCTGCCTCTCCGGTTGTGCTTTAAGCCACTCGCGGCTCCCCTGGGGAGGCGGGGCTTTCATTCGCCCTGCAGCCGCGGGGGTCCCGCGTCCCTGAACCTGGCTTCTAAGTTATCCCACCACGAACCACTCCGGCATCTTTAACAGCCAGGCCCGATCAGCGGCGCGCTCTCCCCTCAACTCTCAGTCAGCTCTCAATGGACTCCGACTTGCATGACTTTACATTAAAAAAAAACACAAAGAACCCTAATCGCCTTCCTTGGTTTCCATGACAACAGTCTCCGCTCTGTCTTCCCCTCCCCACTGGCTCGCTGTGTGCCTCTGGTGTCCACGGTGCGCCCGCTGATCCAGGGGGTCCCCATGGCGCCAGGGCCGTCCCCACGCAGCCATCCCCCACTCAGCAACCCCTGAGTCCATCCACCAGCAGGATCCTCTGTCTCACTGGCACCCTCTGCACCTCCCAAGTCTAGACGGCGCGTCCTTGTATCTGCCGCCCTACACACGGTCTGACTCCCAGTGTGATGAGCAGTAAAGACAGTGCAGCCAGCGCCACGTTTACCGACCACTCGCTACACGCCAGGCGGCTCGACGCCTTTTGTGTGTGCAATCTCCTTCAGTCCTCAGGATCCCCTGATGAGGCAGACGCCACGTCAGCTCCGGGTTACAAATGAGGAAACGAAGAGGTGCAGTCAGCCCACGTTGCCCGCTGACCGCAGGTGGAAGCCGGCTTTGAACCAGCGCTTCCTCTCCTCTCCTGTGAGGAGCCAGCGAGCCCCTAAGGGTCGGTCTCTGGCTGCCAGCTGACCGCCACCCAACACAGGCGCCGCAGCCAGCCTGGCCCTCCAGCCCTGCAGACCCGCAGTTACCTCTCCCTCTCTTCCTTTACGATTCAGTCTTTACACACACCCTGACGCTTCCCCCCACTGCTGGACCACGACCCCACGTTTCCCTGCCAGCATTGCGGTCTGGCCACCAATCTCCTCCGGCATCACCACAGGCACTTCTCACCAACACCTTCCTGATGACCTTCCCACTTTGCCAACGTCAACTGAACAGGTGCCGTGTTCCAGGGAGGCCCGAAGGCCCAGGAGGCTCCAGTGACTGCATTTCAGTCTCTGCAACAACCCCATGAGGTGGTAGCATTCCTGTGACTGAGGGACTGTTCTATGACGAGCAGGTGCCATGATTTCCACCAAGGCCACTCGTCCAGGGCCTCACGGAGCCCGAGCCTGACTCCAAAGTCACAGGCTGGGCGTGGGGGGCGGCGGGGGCAGGGACACCCCCTCTGAAAGTGCAGCTGCACCCCTGGTTCTGCCTTTCCCCAGAGCAAAGGGGCTGGGCCACGAAGGCGTCTCCAGCAGCAGCTGACCAGATCCCTGCTTCCCCTGCCCTACACTCATCATTTCAAGCCCCCGATTTCCTTTTATTTGGGTCCCCTTGCACCGTGAGGCCCTTACGGACTGCAATGGGAAGCCCCCCCCCCAAGCCTGGTCCCCACTCCCACCTGCAGCCCACCCCTCAAAAGGCCCCTTGAGGATGAGATGGGACAACACAGCCACCGCCCACGGGGAAAGCAAAGCTGTGATGCAGATGAAGGATCATTCCCGCCTTGTCTTGGAGCCTCGAGGCTCCGGCACAAACAGGACCAGCTCCACCAGCTGCAGACATGCTCGGGGGGCTGCAGGCTGGGGTCCAGGAAGCCGGGCTCCTGCAGGAACCCACCTCGTGTGCCCCACTGGTGACGTCTTCAGGTGGTCCAGGCTTCAGCAAACGTCTAATTTTACCATCACGTCTTTAAGAATCCCTCACTCCCTCTGTTTCATCAAAATTAAATACCTGTTGCGAGGAGGAGCCATCCTCTCCAAAGCTTTCAACTTAACTTTTCTGGAATAGACTTAAAAAGAAAAAATGCCTTGGGCAGTTTCCCCCATGAATGCGGCTGGTGTGGTGCCAACCACTTTCTCCCCAAAACTGCTCAAATCAATCATTCCTGACTCCAGCTGTCTCCCTGACACCTCTTCTCACCTGTTCACTAGTATTGTGAGGACAGCTCAACACGTCTGCTTCATGCAAAGGCCTGTGGGTTCACTGCTGACCACACATGGTCACCATCAAATCCATCTATCAGCTTCCCTGAGCCTGTTCACCGAGGCATCAGAGCCACCAAGCTCAGAGCAGCGGCTGCCAGAACGTGTGACTGAAGCCCATGATGTCAGTTTGGCCTTGACCCTGGGAAGGAGAGATGGGCTCATTCACCAAAGCCAAGGGGCATCAGACAGTCCCGAGCCGAGGGTCTCCTTCACTCTGTGCCAGAGCCACAGAGCAGGCCTCGCAGCAGCTGTGAGAACCGCACTCAGCTCCTCCCTTGTCCGGGACCATCAGGTTAAACATGACGGCTTGTATTGGGTTGGGCAGAAAGTTCATCTGCGTTCCTCCATCAGAGGTTATGGAAAAACCCGAACGTGAGCTGCTCGGCCAGCCCAACATCTGAGACCCTCAAGACGCGTCTCACTTCAAAGACCAGCTCTTTTAATCTGAGTCAGCAGTCCCCCCAGCCCGCTTCTCCTTCTCGTTCCTCTTTCTAAGCAGCTGCCACCACTGAGCCAACACTGCAGCCCACCTGAACGTGACGCGGCCTGTGACCCAGCTCCTGGAAACTCCTCTCTCCTTGGTCCTCGGGAGGCTCTCCTAACCCTTCAGTGCACATCTGCAGCCTGGACTCCGCTTCTGATCTACCAAGCCCAGGTCTACGCAACGATCTCCAGTCCACAGGCACAAGACAAGGTGACATCTTTATGGGAAAGGCTCAGACAAACAGAAAACATAACTTAAATGGACTTGAACCAGGAGTCAGCAAACATTTTCTCTGAAGGGCTGGACAGTAAACATTTTACAATATACGGCTCAAGCCTTTTTCACATCTACTCGACTCTGCAGTTACAAGGCAAAAGCAGCCACAGACAATAGGGAACAGTATGGGTATTGCTGTGTTCCTGTAAAACTTTAGGAAAAACAGGTTGTGGGTGGTCCATGGGCCATAGCTTGCCAGCGCCTGCCTGCCTTAAACAATAAAGAGGTATTTATCTTATAAAACAAGGAAAGCCTGTGGCAGGAAAATCCCAGGGCTGACTGATTTAGCCACTCAACCCACCTACCCTCTGCCATCTGCAGCTGTCCTCGTGGTCACAAAAGGGCTACCACAACTCCAGAGATACACACAGGGCAACAGCCAGCAGCAGCAGAAACGGCACCTATGAAGCCTTGGCACAACAGGTGCTTCAGAGGCACCAGGAGGACAAAAGCCGCCTCAGTGACGCCAGGCCTGGCCTGCATGTGTCCCCTGCCTCCTGAGTCACAGCACCTCTCAGAGTCCTTCTCGGAAGGCCACCCTGCCCCTGCAAGTTAATCCGGTTCACATGGGGGCTAACCCCAGGGCTTTCCAAAGCACACATGACATGCAAACAGACCCGTAAGAAGCTCCTGGGAATCACTGGGTTTGCAAACTTCAAGACTTTCCTCCTGAGCTCCAGGCAGTCACTCTCCATCAATATTACTGTTGTTTGTTCACTTGCTCAGTCGTGTCTGACCCTTTGTGGCCCCGTGGACTGCAGCACGCCTGGCCTCCCTGTCCTTCACCATCTCCTGGAGTTTGCTCAAACTCCTGTCTGCTGAGTCAGTGATGCCATCCAACCATCTCAGCCTCTCTCGCCCCACAACCACCCCCCACCCCCATCAACACTGGACAGTTTCAGGATCAGGTAATCAAGCCACAGAAACCCCACTCTTTTTCTCATCCTGGGCGGTGCTGTGAATATGCCTCCAAGTGGTTCTGCAGTGAGAGACACCAGTACCATCCCTGGCACCTTTGACAATGAAAACAAAAGTCCTCAAATAATGGTTTGACAGGGAGCTGACAAATTTCCTTCACGTAATAAAAAGCAAAGAGCAATTCTCCTGATGCAGCCAATGGGAAGCGCTGGCCTGGGTGGGCAGGACGGCAAAACCACCACCACCCTCGGGAGAAAGTGGACGCAGCCAGCCGGGGCCGCAGGACAGCACCCGTGAGCAGGCTTGGCGGTCACGGCTTTGACTCAGAAGTGATGTGTCTGGATGCTGGCAGAGGGGGAGGCGGAGGCAGCTCAGAGAAGCCTCTCCCCCAGATTAGTCAAGAAAGGGAAGAGGAACCCAGCAGCCCTCGCTGATCAGCAAGCCACAGCCAACATTAACTCAAAACCACACGGTTCGCATGGTTTTTTTGAGCTAGCGGAGCCACGCTCGTTATTTGGATGTTCATATGCGAATGGCATTTTACTCAACTCTCACATAGAAATAGCACAGAAACACACAGGAAGAAGAGACAGATTCAGACATTATGGATCTTCCACAGATGGACTTTCTGAGATTTAGAAGACTTTTCCCTCTATCACAAACTCTTACTCCAAATATTATTTTATAAAGCAATGAATTTCTAGTAGACTCTCTATATGATATAGAGAGTCTATATTATATAAGTGAAAAATCACACCTGATATGCAGAATACCTGCAGTTTCTTTTCATCGAAAAGCTGCTGAAGGCACACAGGGCAAGTAGAGAGACAGGCCTGGACCAAAACAAGATGCTCCCCTCAAAGAGCCTCGGGGGAAGGAGGACACACTGGTCTCCCCACAGGAGGTCCCAGCCGTCCTTCACCCCTGCCTTATCATAATGCTACAAGGTGTCAAAGAGAACTGTTTCCATAAACAGGGTTTTTATGCTCTTAAACTTGAACTGGAGCACTTGATTCTATTAGCTCAAGTGCACTGCAGCTAGAGAAGGGCTCGCAGAGGAAGGGAACGGCGTGCTGTGTTTGAAAAACGGGACATCACCCGCACTTAAGATTGAATTCTTAAACACATTCCGCTCCAGAGAAGCGCTCCCAGCCTAATTAGAGCTATCTGTGTAAGGTTCTGCAAGTCTAAGTGTGCTTTAAATATTTCTTACTGCATAATATGATTGTGTTTCTCAGCTGGGAGCAGGCCATTCAAGCAAACCATAATTATTACTGCAGATTACCTGGGAAGAAAACCAGGAAACATTAAAAGCCTCCCTAACAGTCTGCTGGAGGGTCCTGGGTGGGGGGTGACCAGGATGGCAGGCGGCGGCCCTCGGGGGACCATCTTGGGTTGGGTTAGCAATTATGGAATGTAAATGATGCCTCCAAAGATGCCTGGAAGAAATCGGAGCCTTTCTTAACCCTCATTCCATATATTCTTGATTTGATCAGTAAATCTATCGTTTCTAGACTATTCAGAAAATAAGATGAAAAGTAATCAAAATTCCAAACCTGTAAATTTCAAATAAATCAAAGATCTCCAAGTGTGGAATCCCAATCATGTCAGGCATAGCTATTGACTATGGTGCATGAAAGGTTGCATCAGGCAGGAATCTGGGCCAAAAAACCACAAAACAGCTTGATAACTACACTGACAACATCCTCACTGCTCTCAGGCAGGCAGCAGTATCTCGGTGAGACGAGTGAAGGGAAATTCCATGATAGATGCCCACTGCCGTTGCTAACAGACCCCAGGGGTTCCAACAGCACCTCTTCCTCTGCAGCATCACTTCAAACCAACGAGGTCAGAGCTCTGTGGCACCTGTGTCTGGTGAATTTTAAGATGGTTATCAATAACCCAGCCACCAGTTTAGGACTACAGATCATGGTACGTAACAGTGACCGGACAGAGAGTCTCCGACAGGTCCCGGATCTCAAGAGGAGGTGGTCACGCTGAGACGGCCGGGATGAGCCTGTCTGCCTGCCGCCTCGGGGCTCTCACGCCAAACCCTAACGTTGCCAAGAATCGCTGGCTTTTAGTAGCTTGTTCTTTTTTTAAATGAACCTGAGACGAACATGCCTTCGTGGCACGCCTGTAACTTTCTCAGACGTTTGACATGCATGTTTCCAGCAGCCTCAGTGCCTGAGGGTTCACTCCGTGCTCTCAGTGGTGGAACGTCCTGGTGTAACTCACGGTGTACATTCTACCTCATGACCACAAGGAGCATGCCCTGAGCTCAGAAGCAGAAGCCAACTTCAGGAACCCAGAACTACAGAGTGACAGCGCAGAAGGTGCGGAGAGTAAAGCGTGGGAGAGCGAAGGAAAAGGTCAGCAGCCCGCCCCTGTGAGGCTGAAAGACGCTCAGCACATCTACCAACGTTTGCTCCAGCGACATTCTGACACGTGTGTACAAACCAATGACAGAGCTGAGAGACAGGAAAGGGCAGCTCCTTCATGAGGGAGAAAACTTGACACCGCCCGGGAAGTGCTTCCTTAGAAAAGCCTGTGAACTTGCGACAACCCGCAACCCCCAGACGAAGTTCCACTTGACTTCCTCTCCCCATCTGCTTTGCTCAACCATATCCTTTAGGTTTCGCTTCCCTCCTGAGTAAAAGCAGAAGGTGGTCTGCGAGTGGGCTGAGGGCAGAAAGGCCATGTAACAAGACGATGGGTCCTGTGGAGAAACTCATCATGTCAAGTTTTGATGGAGACCATCAGACATTCACCCACCAGTTCAGGACCTAAGAATATTTCCATTTTGGTACAAAATGAACATGTTATCAAAGAGCCAGTAGACATTCTGGCCGTTCCTTCTTTCAGGGTTAATTTCCCTTGAGAGAAAAATTCAGAAATTACAATTCTGTAGTACCAAGAAAGGCAAGAAGGCAGGGTACAACAACATCACTGAATTCCAGGGCTCCGGGCCAAGAGAGACCACCTATCTCCTTGATCAAAATCTGGTCTCAAATTTTAAAGACTGTAAAAACAGCCAGTCAAGAATCCTCCAAATGCTTTCTCTTCCCTTTGAGTGTAGCCAGTTCTCACTCCCAGCAGGGCTTCAGAGGCTCTGGGGAGAGTCCCTGACGCTGGGGGAGCTCACTCATTCAGCCAGCACTGGGCACACGGTCACTGGGAGCCTCTGGCTCAGGAAGTACCAGGAACCAGGAGCAGACAGGCGGACACATGCCCTGAAGACTCTCCCATCATCTCCCAGGATGATTAAACTAGGCTCATTGCAAGTAGGGAGTTCTCAGAGCTTTCAGAACTTATCCCAGAGAAACCTGCAAGCCACCCCCATCTTCTCCAACAAGCCTCACCCTTCCTTCCCTCCAGTTCTTCCTTCCAAAGGGGAGGGCACTGCTTCCATAGAAGACGGTAAAACGCAAGCTTGCTGAAGCCCAAAGGAGCTTTGCTGTCTGCACCCCGAGGAAACGGGCCACGCTCAACTGTGGATGATTTGGGAACAGTGTCTCTGCAGGTCAGCACAATTCATATTCTGGTGTCAGAATTAACAATAGAAACAACAGCTCAGCGTGCATCCAGGGAACTGAGATGAAAAACTAACCCACATCTTTTTTCTGCCACGGAAAGAGCAACTGTTTTAAAATGGGAATTCACGGGGCTTCCCTGCTGCTTCCGTCGTTAAGAGTCCACCTGCAATGCAGGAGACACCGGTTCCATCCCTGGTCCAGGAGGATCCCAGGTGCCATGGAGCAACAAAGGCCGTGGGCCACAAGTCCCAAGCCCAAGCGGCCTAGAGCACGTGCTCCACAAGAGAAGCGGCTGCGCTGAGAGGCAAGGGCCCCGCAACTGGAGAGTAGCCCCCACTCGCTGCAACTAGGGAAAGCCCACACAGCAACCAAGGCACAGCCCAGCAAAAAAGTAAATTTTTAAAGCGGGAATTCAGTAGCGTGTTCAGCTCACTATTTTTCTAGCAAGTCAAGTTTTCACCCTGTGCCCAAGAGGCAGCCAGGAGACAGCACTTGTGCTTGGGCAGCAAGGAAACAGCTGGCTGTCACCCCGTGGCCGTGCTGGAGGCAGGGGCCCTCCTCGCCGGGGCCAGGCGCCGCCTGCGAGTCCACTTATTAGACTTAAGACCTGCGCTCAGAGCGGTTAGAGAGACCGCCAAGACTCCACGAGTGAGGATGGCCAGAAGCGATCCTCTCGGGTCAGGAAAGGATGAGCCAGCGGCAGCCACCGGGCAGCGCGGGACTGGAGCCGCCGTGAAAACCTCGCTCCCTGCCACTAGGCAGGGGGCTGCAGGCCGGCGCCCACGTCGGCGCGCGAGCCAGACTGCCACGCGACCCAGGGGCCGCTAGAATTACCCTGGTGGGTAATGGTATTGCAAATTCCACTGTGGATTTAGCAGTTTTCAAATACTCTTTTTATATTCTTTGTTTTAAAAGAAGAAAAAAGGCCAGAGTTCCAGGATCTCTTCAGGTGCTGTGACAAAGGGGACCCCAAGCAAATAAGGCACACCAAAGCTTCTGGCACCCAAGGCAGCCGCCCGGTGGGAGGAAGGAAGAGGACAGGCAGGCGTCAGGGTCCACAGCCAGGACCAGGGCCCCGCCCTCCACCCCCAGGAAGGACACGGCTTGCTTACCTGTTCTGGCACCCGCTCCCTCACCTGTAAGGGCTTCCCTGGTGGCTCAGACGGTAAAGAATCTGCCTGCAGTGCGGGAGACGCGGGTTCAGTCCCTAGGTTGGGAAGACCCACTCCAGTATTCTCGCCTGGAGAATTCCATGGACAGAGGAGCCTGGAGGCTACAGCCCATGGGATCGCAAAGAGTCGGGCACGACTGAATGACTACACTTCCCTGCACCTGTGAGATGAGTGTGATCACAGCGCCTGCTCAGAACCGTCTGGGGCACCCGACAGATTGATCTCTCTATGATGCCTCGCACACGATGGGCACTCATCGGCCACTGATGTAATCAGGGTCAGTCCTGAAACGCCTCCGTACCACTCTGGACGGGTGACAGACTGCTGCACCTGGCTCGGCACGCCCGCCCACAGCGGGCGGCCACACCCCTCCAGCTCCCCGCAGCCCGCCCCCGAAGTCTGAACTCCCCATCGCTCGCCCGCCCCACCTCTCCTGCCCATGCCCCCGGCCAGCCCACCAGGAACACCCGGGGCTACGTGATGCTGTTCTGTCCCACGTTCTGCTCAGCCCCGACCCCTGCCCTCTCTTCTGGGCCCACTCCCAGCCGGTCCACGCAGTGGCTGCCCGCCCTGCAGGCTAGGGGATGCCGCCGCCCAAGAGGTGGTGACCCTGCAGCCTCGATCCTCAGCCACCCACCCTCATAAGAGCAGTCAACCAGGGTGCAGACTCTGTCAGGACGAGTCCTTGCAAATATTCACAGATGATTAAGAAACCAAGGAGGCATCTCACCATCCATCCATCCATTCATTCAACATCGAGGGAATGCCTGCCGTGTCCCTGGTCCCAAAGAATCCCCCAGGACAGGGAAAACACACAATCTGATGATGCTGGTGGCCTGGCCTGACCTACACGGAGACCATCCACCTGCCACGTGGGGCAGGTGGAGGTGGGGCCAGAAAGCTGTCTTGCTGCTTTGAAGATAAACTCGTGTTGCAGGAAGGTTAAGAAAATGTTTGGTCTTTATGGAAACCAGAGAGTAATCTTTAGGAGTATGCACTCTTAGAAAATTAGGTGTTTTGGTTTAAAAAAGCTCTGACAAAGGTATTCCTGAATGAATCGCTTAGGACTCTCAGGATACCTTTGGGCCAAAAGTTAATAATTTCCAGCTGAGAAAGTATAGGTAAACTGCCACTTTACAGCAAACTGCTAACCTTGGGTGGGTCACAGAGTTATGAAGGGTGTGCTCCTCAAGCACAAGCCGACCCAGAGTCCACCTGGAGCTAACCTGACGCCCTGCTCTTGGAGGAAGAGAATCCGTAGGAGGTGTGTCTCCATCGTGCTGTTTTCTAAAGGAAAATGGCACCAAAATTTAAGTGTCGGCATCTTTTCTCAGTCATGGTTAAACACAAATATTGCCAAATCTAAAGTCAGCAGAGACTATATGGACTTCACTACAAGATACAGGGGCTTCACAGCTGGCTCAGCGGTAAAGAATCCACCTGTCACTGCGAGGAGATGCAGGAGACTCAGGCCCAATCCCTGGGGGGGGGGGGGGGGAAGATCCCCTAGAGGAGGAAATGGCCACCCACTGCAGTATTCTTGCCTGGAAACTCCCGTGGACAGAGGAGCCTGGCGGGCGCAGTCCATGAAGTTGCAAAGGGTCGTGCATGACTGAGAATGCAGGTACTGCTTCACTGAACACATTCTTTTTTTTTTTTTTTTTGCCACACCACACGGCATGTGGAATCTTAGTTCCTGGACCAGGGGTCAAACTCGAACCCCCTGCATTGGCAGTGTGTCGTCTTAACTACCGACCACCAGGAAGCCCCT
Source organism: Alces alces (assembly GCA_015832495.2). NCBI lineage: Eukaryota > Metazoa > Chordata > Mammalia > Artiodactyla > Cervidae > Alces > Alces alces. Next base: position 571,664 of record JADEYB020000027.1, read on the forward strand.
CACGGAGGACATGCTTCAGGGAAAGTGCTCTGTTATCATCACAAGCATACGGTGGTGGTCCAGGGCAATCTCGCCCACCAACCACTGCCTGCTCACCATCAGGGCAAATACCAACACTGTTAGACAGCAAGAAACCCTCAGTGTTACCAAGAAGTCGAGCCTGACCTTGAAGACCCTCTGAAAAGCTAAGACGCCCGGGATCCACAGGCCATGCTTCGAGGATGACTGGCCCCAGTGGGCAAGGAAGCGAAAGGGACTTCAAGCTGGTTTCTCACTTTCTATTTTTACAGTAAAGACATAATCACCCTTAAACGTCGAAGTGTATCTAAAAGAACCATCTTGCTTGGTAAGGAATTCAGGATTCTCAAATGACCAACAACAATCAAACACAGAAAATGTTAACTCTACACACAGACCAGAATCTCTAAGCCAAAAAACCAGAAAGCCCTCAGTCCAGAGGCGAACGCACATCTGAGGAACTCATTTGCTGCTCAAGTTCAAGAGTTCAACTACTCAAGAACGTCAATGAATTGGAACGAAGTTTATACAACTGCTCTCAGAAACCAAGAATAGCAATACATCAACTTTTTAAGAAGGTTGAGACGCTGTGTCCTTGTACTAGGGTACTTCGTGGTTTCAATCACTGTAAACTGTCCTTCAAACCAGGAAAGTGAAAAACTTACTAGAGTTTTCAGTGACAAAGTCACAGACTAGTCACTTCCGAGTCTCCATGTGTGGATTCACTTACAAGTTGTTAAATTATACTGGGAGGTCTTTTGGCAACACTCACAACATACATAGAAAGACAATCCAGGATGCTCGCCTGGAGAATCCCACGGACGGAGGAGCCTGGCGGGCCAGAGAGCACGGGGTTGCAAGAGTTGGACACGACTTAGCAACTAAATGATGACGATGAATCCTCAAACAAAGAAAAGTCATCCTCTAGCATCCTCTAGCAATGTATATGATTCGGTGATTTTTTTTTTTTTAAAAAGAATTCCTTCTTGATATCTCCTACAAAAGTAAGAGACTCCCAAGGCAAAATGCATCCACATGTCCACCGTGGGCCTTTGTGGAGGGGAGCGAGGAGACGCAGAGCCGCCTACGCATCCTGGCAGGCGGACACGACGTCAGGGAAGACATCCAGCTGGTACCCAGGGGTCACATGAAGGGATGAAAGAAACAATGAGCAAACACAGAAGACAGTGGGCTGACTGGCCGGTAGGACCTGTTGACTGGGTCTGATTTCCATCTGCGACTCTCATTTCCTCTATTTAGGTTAGGGTTATTCTGCTCAGTGTTCTCTAATAACCTAAGTGGGAAAATAATTTGAAAAAGAACGGATACATGTTTAACTGAGTCACTTGGCTATACACCTGAAACTAACACAACGTTGTTATTCAACTATGAATGTGAAAGTCGCTCAGCTGTGTCCGACCCTTTGTGACCCCATGGACTATACAGTCCATGGAATTCTCCAGGCCAGAGTACTGGAGTGGGCAGCCTTTCCCTTCTCCAGGGGATCTTCCCAACCCAGGGATCAAGCCCAGAGGTCTCGCATTGCAGGAGGTTTCTTTACCAGCTGAGCCACAAGGAAAGCCCTATTCAATTATACTCCGATATAAAACTTAAAAAATAGAACAGTAGAGCAAACATCTAAATATGAACCTATTCTCAAATATTTAACTTTTTGAGATGTAAATAATTTCTGAGAGAGAGAGAGGATGTACCAGCTAGGGCTATTGGATACACTCAAGCAGGCATGAAACATATCTGAAGTTTTCCCTTCCACAGAAAAAGGACTAATCTTTATTAAAAAATGCTCATTCATCAACAGAACTCTGTACACAGGATGCTACGATGAAGGTGTTATCTGCCTGAATGGAGCAGACCCACATGGTACCTGAGACCCAGAGAAGCATTTCTGACCACTGAGGGGATGGAGGAGAACAGCCCTTTCGGCCGCGAAACTCCCTCTCCCCCGTATTTCATGAATGTTCCATGTTTCACAAGCAGACCTCAAAAATGCTACTGAATTTCCTCCAGCCATCACTTAAGTAGTAAGTCAAAAACTTGCCAAAAATTAAGGTTTTCTGATAACTGCCGAATACTATCTCAAAAGTGCTAGACTTCCCCCGCATCAAACCAACTAACAAGAAGCAAATGAACTGGTTTGTGTCTGACCTCTTTCTCAGCCCTGATCACAATGAGGGTAAAATGAATATTCACACTAAACATGGATGTAGGAAGTCTAAAACCATTTTTTTTTTTTTAAGAAACCAGATAAACCAAGACACGCATAATCAGATAACAAGTTACAGGTGAAAACATTCTCATTTGGTTGGGTCCATTCCAACACACATCTGATTCTGTAACATCCAAGCTGTGCTTTAAATCATGGATTCAAGCAATTAGCTGGCAGAGAATAAGTATTTTCTCATTTTCACAAGCTATTTTTCAATGTTCAACTTATAATATTAAAATGTTTGACAACCTTCAGTCTAAAACGCTGCCCTAAAATGCAGTGCTTTGAATAAATTATACCATTACAAAGGTACTAATTAATTAACAATGACTGGAAGGTAGTCACCACAACCTCATAGCTAGAAGGTCTTTAAAACACTGAATGATAAAGCTTACATTTTTTCCTTCTCAATATTTTTCTTTTTGCATAATTTTATCTGCAAATAATGTATCATCAACCTATAGTTGCCTTTGACAGTCTATTTTGATTAGACCATGTTTTCCAGTAAATCTTCCTTATTCTGTATATCATCCATCCACCCAAAAGAGGTACAGAAAGTGAATTAATGTCAATGCCAATTTTCATAATCCATAATTGAGCGTAACCTTCTTGGTGTTGTGGGTGGTTCTAACAACAAATTAGATAAGTGCTTAAACCCTCGTCCAGCCCATTTCAAAATGAATCTCAGTTTCTAACGATTTTGAGCTGCTTACACATTACAAATTCCTAAGAAACACACTCAAGTGTATATCCACGTTCAAGACAGTCTTCAAAGGCTGCTTGCGATGTTCAAGAAGGAACACCGCAATCGCTGGCCTGTTGATAGTGAAATTCCGTTAATGTACGGTAAAATGCAACACTTCTGCTAATGTGCTCACTTAACTGCAACAAAGGACTTTTTTCTGTAACAAGAAATGCAAAATATTTTTAGTAGCGGAATCACACCGCCTTAAATGCTGCATGGAAACTGTATTGATTTCCAGGCTGACCATTCCTGGAACACGTCTGGGTTCAAATGAATAGGTGAGGGGCAGGGTACAAATGAAGAGAAACGACCTACGATCAAGAGTCACATCAATACATTTAACTCAAACCTCAACAGGACGCCTACCGGACAAGATGAGATGAGTGTCCCTGGATCCACTCAGCAGTGTAAATATTAACACCCAGGCTTTCATTTTCAAAGCCAGGAAGACGGTCCAGAGGTCACCTGGGAAAGGCTTTCAGTCTTGAAATTAGATTTCCTGGAAATGAAGTGTCTTCTACAGATGAAGCTGCCAAGAACTCAGTCAGAAGCACACGCAAGACAAACCCTTATGGAGCTCAGCGCCCTCACCCAGCACACTGCAGGGGACGGGAATCGGGGGTGAGGGAAGGCAGAGGGTCTTCACTTGGATCCCTTTGGCATCAGGCTCGGGGCTTCCCTGGTGCTCAGGCAGTAAAGAATCTGCCCACAATGCAGGAGACTTGGGTTCGATACCTAGGTAGGGAAGATCCCCTGGAGAAGGGAATGGCAACCCACTCCAGTATTCTTGCCTGGAGAATTCCATGGATGGAGGAGCCTGGCAGGCTACAGTCCATGGGGTCACAAAGAGTCGGACACAACTGAGTGACCTACACTTTCACTTTTCTACCAATGACCGAAATCCAAAGGGTTGAACCTGTTTTTCACACTTGACGTTTTAACTGCCAGATTCACATCCAACTTCAGCACAACAGGTTCAGACCCACCAACATCTTTTCTAGGATGCTGAAAAACCCAGAAAAGCTCTACAGAGCCACAAGGCTGCCTGGACAGCATCCTCAGCCCCGCCAGAGACTCCAGGCAGGATGGAGAGAGTGGTAATTGGCCACCTGGGAGCCGGTTTCATCTGGAAGTCCAGCCACAGCCTGCAGGGACCCAGACGCGTCTTTTGTTCAGGAGTGCTATCCCCGCTGTACAGACGCTGACATTTTTACAAAGTATCTGAAAGTAACCGATGCAAGCTTTTCTGAGCAAGTCATCCTAGTTAAGAGATTATACCCCATAAAGAAATCATTTTTAACTCAATGTTGCTTTTATTTCTTAATGGGAGATCTGTAGTCAGAATGAGCAAAAAAGAAAAAGAAAAAAAAAAACCAAGTACTGAAACACAGAGGCAAATCCTTGTTATCCTGGCTTTCTTAGATATCTGTGGTGAGGTTTTTTTTTTGGGGGGGGGGGGTGTTGTTTGGCAATTGGCAATCACTAATGGGTTTCTGCCAGCTCTCATCACCCAACCCACTAACTCAATGTATGACAGTGTAAACTGGGGCAGGCTTTCAAATCTGACAGCTGGCTGGAGAGAAGGGAAGGAAGCCACTTTTTTCTTTCCCGGTAAAGAGGTGAGAATGATGCATGCCAGTCTTCCTGCAAACAAACCATCATAATTGTCCACAGGAAGCCCTAAAACCCAGTACCAGGCACACAGCCACCGAAAACCTGGCAGAGCCCAGCAATGCACATATTCTCTCACCAAAATGCTTGACTTTGTTAAGTTTAAAAAAAAAATGACAATGAGTAGCCATCTGCCAAGAATTGTCAGCTTTCTCCCATTCAGGCTGTAGTACCTGCTGGGGAGGATTAATTTTACCTGCAAAGGAAAGTGACGTGAAGTCACTCAGTCATGTCCAACTCTGCGACCCCATGGACTGTAGCCTACCAGGCTCCTCTGTCCACGGGATTCTCCAGGCAAGAATACTGGAGTGGGTTGCCAGAGGTTCAATTATTGGATTACATATCCTCAGAGAAAAAGGCTCCGCCTACTAGGAACTTCTAAATTTACATTTTAAAGCCAACTAAGTCGTTAAATGTCTGCTCTAACTGTGGAATTCAAATAGCAATTACAGAGGTTGGGTTCTTTTTCCCCATTATTACTGAACATGTGGTGACAGAACATGAATGCTGGAGGATCTCATGATGACACTGAAATACAGGCAGATGTCTTCCGTGTGAAAGGACAACCGGACCTGATCCAGAGAGAATCACCGTGGAGACGAGTGGTCCAGGGGTGATATCTACGGACAAGAGCACCGGTGCTCAGCACTGTGTCCCCGGCCATTTCAGGAGAACCTGGGGTGAACAGCCAGACCAGGCCCTTCAGTGAGGGCACCTCAGGGGCCGGGGGCTGCCGCCGGGAGACCCTCCACAACTCCTCATCCTCACAACTGCCTCCCACAAATCTCTGAAGTCTGTGTGTCGATATTTTTTGGCAAAGTAACCAAAGGCCAACACAGGGACGATCGCGGTTCTCCACCTTCCCTGCGGCCTGATGGGAGAGAAGCAGATGGGCTGAAATTCCGGAAGAGGGGTCTCCCTGGCCTGCTGAGGGCCTGACGAGGACCCGCCGGCTCGCTGATACAGGGGCAGTGACAGAGGGCGGGGATCAGCTTCCAGGGTCAGTGCTGCAAGGGCCAAGCTGCAGCTAACTCCAGCAGCCCGGGAACTGTGACCTGCCCAAAATAAGTAAAAGATGAACAAGAACTTGAAGAAACAAACGGACCAAGACGACTACACGATCACCCTTGGCATGGCCAGGAGTGGAGTGCTGCAACACATCATCAGAGGCAGCTTTTCTGGATTTCCGTCTTGGCTGGAGGAGTTGAGGAGAGGAAGCAGCTACCTTGGGAGGGTTATTTGAAGATGATGATGTGCAGGCTAGAGAGTTTCTGCAGAGGCTTTCCCAGCAGGACAAAGCGGAAGCTACCCCCACACTGTTCCTGGGCATCTCAGTGCGAAGTCCGATGCTGGACATTGTAGCTGAGTAAGTTAACGCCCGTCTCTCTCCTTCCAGCAGGCAAGCACATGGAAGGAACAGAAAGATGAAGGCTAAGGGTCTGAATTCAGGGGGAATAGCAAGTGGGGGGCTTGCCTGCAGCCCTGCTTCCTAACACACGGCACGCACAGCCAGCTGACTTTACACGAGGCCTCTAGCACGGCATACGCAGCCACCCTGGGAAGACCACAGGAGCCCTGGATCACAAGCACAAGCGAAGGGCTCTTCTGTGGAACACACCCCCTTCCCGGCGGGGGAACCAAAGCTCAACAACCTGCACGAACACCGCGAGGCAGTCTTCCGGGTCCTCTGCAGAGCAGAGCTTATTCAGACGCACACAGCTCCGCTCCTCCCCGCGTTCCGTTTCAGCCTCTGATTCCTTTTAAAACACCACTATGGAGAACGAGCATTATGCTGCAAAGGTCTATTATTTGAATGGTTCACAAATGGATTTACGGCTGCCGCTGAGTTCCCTGAAAGACGTATTGTATGCACTCTCTCGCTGGGAGCATTCATAAAGGTACCCCGACACCTGCACTAGCCTTCCTGCAGAGAGCTGGGTATTTATACCTGGAAAACTGTTCACTTAAATTGCTCTAATGGGTTCTAAGCAAAACACGGCTCAGTGATTCATTTTTCCATTTGATGGGCCAAGGACATGAATTATAGCTCACAGGATAAACTCATAAATAAATACTGCTAGTATCTTAGTCGGGAGCAATAATGCAACATGGAATTTGTGATTTCTACTTGTCCATCACAGACTTGCTCCTACGGTGAGCACCCCACAGCCAGGCTTGCAGGTGTGTAGAATAATAAATCCTTTATTATTATAAATAAATAATAAAGCACCTTCTTCTCTTCCTCCCCAGGTCAGGGTCGGGAATAATGCCTCTGCAGGCTCACCTGGAGTGCAGGAGTGCTTCAGAGGTGTCAGTCTTGGTGTTTAGAATGTGGCATGTTAAACCAGGTCACAGCGGTTCAGGTATTCCCAGAATAAGATTTCTCAGCAAGTGTCATTCACAAGCATCACATGTGCTCAGTCGTGTCTGAGCCCCATGGACTGCAGCCTGCCAGGCTCCTCTGTCCGTGGGATTCTCCAGGCAGGAATGCTGGAGTGGGCTGCCATTTCCTCCTCCAGGGGATCTCTCCTGCGCCCCCTACAGTGGCGGGCAGATTCTTTACCACCAGTTGGGAAGCTCTCAACAAGCATGACAAAGCATCAGAAAGCCCCAGGGGCTCCTGACACAACCCCGCTGAAGCCAGCGCCACGCTGCGCGGCGCCCCCGGAGCTGGCAACACGGTCCATCAGCCGCTCTCCAACACAGAACAGGCGTTTGAAAACAGCAGCGCCACGAACTTGACCACAGAGCAAATCCTAAGAAGTCCGTCGATCCATGAACACCACTGGGTGTGTTGGGAGAAATCAAGACCACCGTTCCTGCAGAGGCCGAGACCGGGCAGGTGGGCAGTGGGTTCCAGCTTGATACGGGGGCCAGTGACATCACTGATGATGAAAAGGAAGCTGTACGTGACACTCATCACAAAAATGATCCTCCAAGCATCTTCCTTCAGCAACTGATTTTGAACATTTTCCCTGAATGTCTTTCTCACGTGATTAAATGTTTCATCTTTAACATCTCTCTTCAATAAGAAAAAAAAATACAGATTCCACAAAGACTGCAGCCCATCCTGTCTAGGGTCTCCTTAACCCCAACTCTATTAATCATTCCTTCTTTGTCCTCTGTCTCCGACTTCTCCCTCAAAACCAGGAGGCCCTCGGGGCTGTGGTTAAGAGCGAGATGTATGCAGGTTATAAGATGGGGCTTCCTCCTTGCCTTTGCCACCTGGAGCCACTTAATCTAGTGCCTCAGTTTTCTCGTCTGTAAACTGGGCTGTAGTGAAAACCGGGTGGGTTCACTTGTGGACAGCTGTGGAACGCGGTGGATGTGGAGCAAGCCCTCCACCATGTGAACCAACCTGAGGGTAACTGACCTCTTCCCTTCCACTAAAACACGCTGAGTCCCTTCATCTTTTCAGAAAAGCTCCCCCCTACCTCTTTACCCACCTTCCCACTTCTCTTTTCTCCTGAGCTTCTTTAAGAAATACTTCACATTTGAGGTCTCCACCTCCTTCCTAAACATTTAACTGAAATGAGCATCCCACAGCCACCGGCCACAGAGACGGACTGACACCAATGCGGCTACATCTGCAGGAGCTGACCACGGTCGTCTCCGGACCACGCCTTCTGGGAGGACAGTCCTCTTTCTTTGCCCCGTGACCCCACCATCCCTCTTCAGTTCAGTCGCTCAGTCGTGTCTGACTCTTTGCGACTCCATGAACCGCAGCACGCCAGGCCTTCCTGTCCATCACCAACTACGGGAGTTTACTCAAACTCATGCCCATCGAGTCGATGATGCCATCCAGCCATCTCATCCTCTGTCGGCCCCTTCTCCTCCTGCCCCAAATCCTTCCCAGCATCAGGGTCTTTTCCAACGAGTCAACTCTTTGCATGAGGTGGCCAAAATATTGGAGTTTCAGCTTCAACATCAGTCCTTCCAATGAACACCCAGGACTGATCTCCTTTGGGATGGACTGGTTGGAACTCCTTGCAGTCCAAGGGACTCTCAAGAGTCTTTCCAACACCACAGCTCAAAAGCGTCAATTTTTCAGCACTCAGCTTTCTTCACAGTCCAACTCTCACATCCATACATGGCCACTGGAAAAACCAGAGCCTTGACCAGATGGACCTTTGTTGGCAAAGTAATGTCTCTGCTTTTCAATATGTTATCTAGGTTGGTCATAACTTTCCTTCCAAGGAGTAAGCGTCTTTTAATTTCATGGCTGCAGTCACCATCTGCAGTGATTCTGGAGCCCAAAAAATAAAGTCTGACACTGTTTCCACTGTCTCCCCATCTATTTCCCATGAGGTGATGGGACCAGATCTTAGTTTTCTGAATGTTGAGCTTTAAGCCAACTTTTTCACTCTCCTCTTTCACTTTCATCAAGAGGCTTTTTAGTTCCTCTCACTTTCTGCCCTCAGGGTGGTGTCATCTGCATACCATCCCTCTTGGCCCACCCCTAACCAAGGGTTCCTTCTCCAGCTCCCTTAAAGGGTGTGGCCCACTGCTCTGCCTTGTTCCCTATCTTGAGGCCCCTCATCCACTCTGATAGTTTTTCCACCACTGGCGTCTAACGGGTCCCTGGAGCACATCTCCACCCCGACCTCAGCCAAGCGACACTCAGGCAGCACCACATATTTTCTCAAGATGTATCAACCTCGAGATGCATCCCAAGACCACAGGCCTGGGCGCGGTCTGCAGGTCCCCTCCTCCTCACCAGCTACACACAGATGGGGAACGGCTGATGCCTCACTAAGTACTACGTAAGCCCCCGTTGTCTCTCATCTTCCTACAACCACTGCCCTAGGTCAGCCCCCATCTCATCTGAACTGTCACAGATCCCGTTGCTGGCAAAGCAAGGCTCACACACCAGGAAGCTTCCCCAGCTCCCATCTCTGACCAGGTCAAACCCAAGCTGCGGACACACACCAGGCCAGTTGTGCAGTCTCCCCTGCCTCCCACCGACGCCCAGTGCCAGGGGGAGCTGCCCTCCACACGTGGGCCTGACCGCACAGACTCCATGCACATCCCCCACCAGCAAGGGAACCACTGACTCTCCAAACGTCAACTCCCATCTCATCTGCAGGGAGCCCTCCCTCTCCCCACTTCCCCCCCCCCCCGACCTGGGCTCCTGCTACAGCCTCTGCGCCCCCCAACCCCCAATCACTACCCCCCCAACCTGCCTCCCACTGGCCCCTTCAGGGTCTGGCTCCTGGTCATCTTTGTCTTCTCAACTGGTACTTGCAGGATTCAACATTTATGGGACTGAATAACTCCATTCAAACAGCGACAGGGGATCAAGGCCTGGAACATTCTTGTGCAGTCAGTACTCAGAGACAAAGATGTTTTAAACATTCTCCTTCTGAGTAGTGTAGTGGAGCAAATGTGGATAACTCTCAGACGGTACTTGATTTGTTTAGACTGTGAGGCGAAGTCTGATGCAATAGATCAGACTGGCCTCTCGGCCATCAGGATGGCTATCAAGACAACCACCGCCCCTGGTGTTAGGACAGAGAACTGCGACCAGTGTGCTCCGCTGGTGGGAGTGGAGAATGGCCCAACTGCTGCGGGAAGCAGTGAGCATTTCCTCGGATGGAAAACAGAACTGCCCCCTCATCCCGCAGTTCCTCTTCTGGATATAAATGCAAAAGAATTGAAAGCATTCAAAGAAGCATTCGCACAATTTGCACACTTATGTTCACAGTAACACCATTCACGACAGCCAGGATGTGAAAGTCACCCAGCTGTTCCATCCACGGATGACGGATTAACAAAATGTGGTACATACACACACAGGAACAGTATTTAACTACAGTCCACAGGGTCGCAGAGTCGAACACGAATGAGTGAGTAACAGTGACTTAAAGTCTGATATATCTAACATGGATACACCTCGAGGACATTATCCTAAATGAAACACAGGAGTCAGAAAGAAACACTGACTCTACTTGTGAGTATCTACCGCAAATGGATTCATACAGACAGTGTGGAATCGGGGTTACATGGGGCCAGGGGGCATTATTTAATGGGTACAGGGTTTCCTTTTTGCAAGACGGAAGTTGTGAAGATCTGCTGAACTCAGTATTACTGAACTGTAGGACTGAGTCCTCACTCGCTTTAGTCGTGTCTGACTCTTTGCAGCGCCATGGACTGTACTCACCAGGCTCCTCTGTCCATGGCATTTCCCAAGCAAGACTACTGCAGTGGGCTGCCATTTCCTTCTCCAGGGGATTTTCCCGACCCAGGGATTGAACCCATGTCTCTTACGTCTCCTTCACTGGCAGCCAGGTTCCTTACCACTAGCACCACCTGGGAAGCCCCATGAACTCTATATTATATATTTATTATTAAGTATAAAGTCTACTGTCTTAACCACCTTTATGTTATCATTAAAAAGGAACTACTGGACGCTTACTCCTTGGAAAGAACATTATGACCAACCTAGACAGCATATTAAAAAGCAGAGACATTACTTTGTCAACAAAGGTCCGTCTAGTCAAGGCTATGGTTTTTCCAGTAGTCATGTATGGATGTGAGAGTTGAACTATAAAGAAAGCTGAGCGCCAAAGAATTGATGCTTTTGAGCTGTGGTGTTGGAGAAGATTCTTCAGAGTCCCTTGGACTGCAAGGAGATCCAACCAGTCCATCCTAAAGGAGATCAGTCCTGGGTGTTCATTGGAAGGACTGATGTTGAAGCTGAAACTCCAATACTTTGGCCCCCTGATGCGAAGAGCTGACTCATTGGAAAAGACCCTGATGCTGGGAAAGATTGAGGGCAGGAGGAGAAGGGGACGAGAGAGGATGAAATGGTTGGATGGCATCACTGACTCGACAGACATGAGTTTGAATAAGCTTCAGGAGTTGGTGATGGACAGGGAGGCCTGGCTTGCTGCGGTTCATGGGGTTGCAAAGAGTCGGCCGTGACTGAGCAACTCAACTGAACCCGTTGACAATTTGATAAATTTTAAAGGGAACACCCAAAATCTCATTTACTGCTTTAAAGAAATGATGAGGGTATTTTTATGATTTGTGATAAAACTATCATTTTCTTTAAAAAGCCATAAGAAAAGCCCACTTGATCACATGAACACAGTGTCACCCAGCAGCTCACACCATGGTATCACTCCTCAGCGCTTTCCATGGCCAGACAGCCTGTGTGTTTCATCTCTAAATTGGATCTGAATCTACATGAGAAAATGCAGAAACAGAACACACAAAAATTGAGCAGACAAAATTAAGCCTTTGGAAAAAGCACAAGTTTGATTTGTAAAGGAGACATAATGACTGCCTGCTTCCTGCACTGAAATTTCTGGATGCTTTTAACAGCAGCAAGGCACAAGCTTGTTTGAAATGAGTGGATGAGATTGTGCTGTGACTTTACAGGTTAAAGGGACATGCGAGCAGCGTAATGCCAGCCACCACCACATCAGCCACCCACCTTTCCTGTCCCTTAACTACAGACGCCTGAGGTTCTTCCTTTCCGGTTTCCCCCAGACACTGCCACGCATCTTCCCGAATGGTGGAAGGCTCCCCGTGTTGCTTGAAGCACTGCCGTCTCATCTGAGCTACCGAGACTCCTTGGGCGCCGCCCCGCCCCACCTGGCATCTCTCCACACCGCAGTGCCTTCCTCGTTTCAACCCCTCTCATCCACTTCTCATTTTATCTGCCCCAACAGCCCACATCAACTCTGATGTTTCCCCTATGACATCACAAAGACAACCTGAGCCCCTGTTCACGGGGTCACCAGGCTGCCGTGAGCCCGCCCACCGCCCACCGTGGGTGAGACCACCTGCAGGTGGCAGGCAGTCATCCGAGCTTCGGTCTCCATGGCTCTGAGAGTCAGCCTGGGGTCATCTCTGCTTCATTTACCTCCCAGCTTAAGGGTACTGGGCCTGGACTTTGGAATAAATGCAATCCCCGTTCCTAGCTGCCCACTCACAGTTGGGTGATTCCAACAAAATCATCCAGACACCCTGAGCTTCGGTTGTATCATCAGTAAGCTGAAGCAAACAGTATCGTCGGTGATGTTGTAAGGACTAATCACAGAAAGAAGGTCCTGAGCATCACGGCCTGGTGCAGAGCCACTGGGAAAGGCCCTGCAGGGGCCAGGCGCTCCGGGGGAGGGAAGGCTATGGGCCTCCGGGGTTTAGACAACATCACCGTGTTTGCCTGAGCTCCTGCGCTGTGCAGAGACTGTGGGGAAGGTCGCAGAACCGAGGAGTCTGACCCGACCAGCAACCCTGCAGCGGGATGATAACCTCCAGGAATAATCCCCCGAGGGGTCACAGCCGGACCCCGTGACACCTGCTAAGGCTACCACAAAGCTCCAGAGCACCTTGAGAGGTGCAAGTCCTCTCACGCTGAGCAGACCTCATTTAAGAAAGAAGCAAGGACCACCACCTGCAAGCCATGCACCCAGCCCCCCTCAGCAAGACGTCTGTTCCTCACCAGTCAAGGATGAGGGCTCTGAAAGAGGCTAAAACAGGAAAAGTGTCTTTAAGCGTACTTTCTTTCTTATTTTAAAAATCTGCATCAAAATGGCATACCTATCATCAAGTTAATAAACCCCTTGAAGATTATAATCACCAGCTTGGGCTGGGCTGTGCTGGGGAGGGGAGGCGCCCACCCTGTAGGTAAATGACCTCAGGTGGTGTTTCTGGAAGGCGACCTAGCAGCCCCCCAAAAAGTCCCAAAACATGCCTATTTCACCTAGTACTTTCACTTTTAGCAACTCATATTACAATGTTTAGATTTTCATATAAATATGTAGAAAGATGTTCATCCCAGCATTACTGATAATGAAAAATAACAAACAAGTCAATCAAAGTTAAATCAACGACAGAACACCCATAACGCAGACTATGCAGTCATATATTCTTCAAAGTCATTTAAGAACGAGAAAATACATGCTAAATATAAGAAAGAATTGTGGAAATAGCATGGTAAAATAGATTTCAGGAAGTAGAGAAAAAACATAGGGGATTATGAACTATTTACTCTCTTGCTGTTGTTTTTTTTTTCAGATTAGCTCTAAAGATCATACTGTCTTTATATACAACCCAACAGGCAGGGAGGTGACTTGCAGAGACTATCTGCTTGTATTTGCAAGCAGGTCTTGCCTTTCCCTCCATCCCTCCCCACTTAGAGCTCTCACACACAGCTCTTCCCACTGTTTTCCAGCACCGCCTTTATAAACCAGCTCTAAACCAAAGCCTTGATTTGCAGCTGAACCAGAAAAAAGTGAGATGGAAATTATTTTAACTCCATTCAACAAGGAGGATTTTACCCAGTCCAAAGGCTCTGAGTAGGTGGCACAAAAACTATACTGAGTAATCACGTTCTTGCTTAAGTTTGAAATTAATAGCTACAATGTTCAATAAAGTAACTGTTTAAACCTGTACGAAAACGATGCTAAAAATAGGCTGCCAGTGCCACTAACTTTCCCCAGTAGGAGACTTTTCAGGTTAAACTGAAGGATGGAGGAATTCCTCATTGTTAAAGCAAGCAGCGGAAAACACAGATGTACGCGCGTTCTCAGGAAGGTCACTGAGCTCTCTTCTCCACTCTCACCTCCTGGGACGTGGAGGGACTCCTGCTGCATGTCCTCAGAGCACCCAGGGCCGGGACAGGACCCCAGGCAGGACCTCCCAGCCCAGGACAGGACCCCAGGCAGGACCGCCCGGCCCGGGACAGGACCCCAGGCAGGACCGCCCGGCCCGGGACAGGACCCCAGGCAGGACCATCTGAATGAAGTCAGCCGTTTGAATCAGCTGAAGTGAGAGAAGTGATTTACCAGGAAGAGTGGGCTACATCAGCAACAGACAAACCAGGTCTGTTGTGGGAGCCGCTCCTCATCCTCAGCGCAGGGGACGCTGTTCAAAAGGGGCCACCTGACGCCAGGTGGGCCCACGCTACCTCCCCCGCAGGCCCGCCCCGTCCACGCGGTGAGCCCACATGTCAACTGAGCACTCGGCATTTCAGAATAAAATTAACAATTTACGGTGAAGTAACAGTAGAAGTGAGGCTTCCCTGGGGGCCCAGCGCTAAGAATCTGCCTGCCAGTGCAGGAGACTCGGGTTTGCTCCCTGGGTCGGGAAGATCCCCTGGAGAAGGGAATGGTTACTCACTCCACTATTCTTGCCTGGGAAATCCCACGGACAGAGGAGCAGAGTGGGTTACATGCTTAGCGTGGGGCCGCTAAGAGTCGGACACAACTTAGCAACTAACCAACAACAATGGGAGTTTAGTCACAGACTGCCAAACAAAGAACTGTTGTATTTGACTAATCGATGCCATTTAGGGACTGAGTCACAGCTCTGGGAATTTTTCATCCAATGAGCACGGAAGCCCCGCCAGCAGGCACCACGGCAGACGCAGGGAACGGAACCCTGGACCAGCCAGTCCCGGACCCCAGGGGCCACGGGGAGGAGGAAGGGGGGCCTCACGGGTGCATCACAACCAGGCACATCTGTGCAGCAAGCAGGATGAACCTGGAAGCTTGTGCAAGTGGAGCGTGTCCTGAGCGTCCAGAATTCGTCCACATGGGGACGGGTGAGCCCTCTGACGGTGAGGGCTCAGCAAGACCAGATGGACACTGACATTCCCCCACCCGCTGAGCCCAATCCCCGTCCCAGGACCCCCCTCGGGTGATGGACTCGGAGCCACAAGCAACCCAGGACGCGGGCCGCGGGAGCCTGGGACACCTGCAGGTTCTCGTCGGTGCTTCTGAGCCCTGCTGACAGGGGCTGGCAGGAGCCCACCCATCTGATCTGGCACGGAGGAAACCCCTCCCTCCCTGGCACAGTGGCCCCTGGAACACCTCGGGGGGCTGCTGTCATCTCAGAAGGTCCCAGACCCCACAGAGGCCGCTCTGCCGAGCAGACCTGGGTCCTCGACTCAGGACGGAGGTGCGCCCAGCCTGCCTTCCCGACACCCAACACCCTCCCTCTGTCTGGGGGCTTGGGGCTGCTCATCCCCAAGGGAACAAGCTCCTGAAGGCTTTGAAAGTCGTGTTGGCAGTTTCCAACAGTGGAGAAGCTTCCACTTGGGTCACATGAACAAGTGGCATAACCTCTATGGGACTGAGGGTGGGCTCAGCCACCAAGAGTGTTAACATGACCACAGAGGATGCGGGAAGCACACCTCACAGCATCTCCCCTCCTCCCTCCACAGAATCTCTGCAGGCTCAGAAACATCTGTGAAAACAGTGCAGCCCTTTTCTCTCTCAAGATAAAAAGCAGTGTTCTTGAAAAACAAAAAGCCAAGTGGGTGTCACTGTGCTCCCTTCTCCTCCTATTTGGGTCTCTGTTGGGTCAGGCTCTTTCTTTTGAAAATTATTTCATAACCCAATCTTGGCTCTTGTACCCAAGGAGGCTAGGAATGCACAGCTATTAACAGGGCCATTTGTCATGATTATGAGTGTCCCAGAAGACAGGAAATACCTCTTGCAAAATGGCCTGCCCTCACACCCTGGGACTGTACCAAGCAACTCACTTTCCCTTGGATTATACAAGCCCACGAG
The DNA here is from genome assembly GCA_015832495.2 of Alces alces. NCBI lineage: Eukaryota > Metazoa > Chordata > Mammalia > Artiodactyla > Cervidae > Alces > Alces alces. The sequence goes on from JADEYB020000027.1 coordinate 587,847, forward strand.
TCATTCCTGACATCTGACTTTTAAAAAAGAACGTGAAGACTGTGCCTAAAAATGAAAATTTGGGGTCTAGTGTCAAATACTTCGACGACCACCTTCCAATGAATCGACCTGGCCCAGAAGGTGGGTGCGGAATCGCCTTGCTCCTTGGTCAGGATCTACAGAGAAGGGTCGCACGTGTCAAGCGGGACCAGAGTGAGACCTGCACCCGTGGCCGGCGACAGGCACATTCAGGGTCAACCATCCCCAGTCAGGATGGCAGCGACCTCGGTGGGGACAATAAGAGATGATGCGGGTTTCCTGAGGACCCACAAGGACCCAGGCGCCACCCTGTTTTAACACACACTCTCTCCAGTCCTTACAATAACCCCACAAAGGTGCCCTCCTGCAGCGGGGAATGGAAGCAGAGGCCGCAGAGCAGAGCTGAGACACTGCCCCCAACCAGGTGGTTAAAAAGTAAGGGCAGAAACGCCAGGGAGGGTCCAGACGACGGCCTCCGCTCTCCCCGCTGAAAGCCACTCTCCCAGTGACCGCCCCCCGCCCCGCGCCAAGCCCTGCGGGAAGGTCAAAGTGAAGGGCCCCTTCGCTTGGACAGTCAGGGGCCTCTTTACAAAGAAGGGTGCCCTCCACTCATGGAGGCCGGAGCTTCCCAGGCTCGCTGCGAGCCTCCCGCCGCCCCACCCTCCCCCAGCAGCAAGGCGGTCAGCTGCCAGACCCGAGCTACCCTGGCCAGCTAAGAAGGTCTGCCGCGGGGCTGCGGCCCGTGGAAGCTTCCGTTTCTCTTCCCGCCTGCTTCTTCACCAGCGAGGCGGCACCGCTCCCCGCAGCCCCGCACCGCGCAGCATCGGCCAGCATCTGACCTGCCCAGGCGGAGGAACATCCACCAGGACTGCTTTCCTCTCTCACCAGGAGCGGACGTCAATCACCCACGCAGGTGGTCGGGCAGGACGGACCCGCTCGTCTGCCAACGTCAGGGAGCAGGAGTACGGAGGAGTCTTCGCTCCCAGGCAAGCACATTGCACTGAAACGACGAGGGAGAAAATCTCACCCCCAAGGCCACTGGGATTCGTCGCCATCATCAGCGCTTCCACAGAAGAGCTTCACGACGCTGCAGTCACCACCCCAACACCCACAAGACGCGTCATTATGGGGTCGGAACTAGAGATCAGTGAGCAGGGTCAACGGAGGAACTAGCTTGCTCTCAAGACTTCTGTCTAAAAAACAAAAACTCTGGCTTTTAAACAGCAGAAGGTGGGAGAGTAACTCAGTGCGACACCTGGGACACTCCCTCAAAAGCCGGGCTGCTTGTGGTGCGTAACCAGCAATCCAGCAGGCCTGCCTCGAGGAATCTTCTCCACCGACACGCTCACAGCCCCAGGCGGGGTGACAACTCGGCGGGACCCTGGAGGGCCCAGGGCTGACTGAGGGTCTCGGGGCCAACAGCTGCTTCGCTCGGCACACTCTCACGAGGTGGTCCTGTTACCACTCCTACCTTAGACCCAGAGAGGTAGACAACCTGTTCAAAGCCACAGAGCCAGCAGCCACGGGGGCAGAATTCAAGGCCTGCTGGTGCAAGGAGGTCCCTGCAGCTCCGCTGAGAAAGGCAACGCAGGGACTCCCCTGGCAGTCCAGGGGTTCAGACGTCACGTTCCAGGGGTCTGGGTTCCATCCCTGGTGGGGGAGCTACGACCCCCACATGCTACGTGGCACAGCCCCCAAATTTTTTTTAATTTTTTAAATAAAAATTTTTTCAAAAGGCAACACACATGGAAGTGAAATGCTCACTCACAGAAACCAAGTAAATCACAGCACAGCCATGGAGCAGCGCGCTGCAGAGCTCCACAGGAGCCGCCTCTGCAAACGTGGGCAGCAGGGTTTGGAGGACTGTGGGGAGCATTCTGACCAGGATACAGTGCGTGAAGGCCTCCACACCATGCACGACACACACCAAATGCTACGTACAGCTGACCGGGAAGATCGGCACTATATAAGGTACACTACCCAGAGCTGACCTTGAAGATCGGCACAATGTGATGTACACTACCCAGAGCTGACCTTGAAGATCGGCACTATGTGATGTACACTACCCAGAGCTGACCTTGAAGATCGGCACTATGTGATGTACACTACCCAGAGCTGACCTTGAAGATCGACACTATATGACGTACACTACCACAGCTGACCTTGAAGATTGACACTATATGATGTACACTACCCTAGAGATGACCTTGAAGATCAACACTATATGATGTATACTACCCTAGAGATGAC
>JADEYB020000027.1:590254-613919 GCA_015832495.2 Alces alces
TGATGTACACTACCCAGAGCTGACCTTGAAGATTGACACTATATGATGTACACTACCCAGAGCTGACCTTGAAGATCGACTCTATATGATGTACACTACCCAGAGCTGACCTTGAAGATCGGCACTATGTGATGTACACTACCCAGAGCTGACCTTGAAGATTGACACTATATGATGTACACTACCCAGAGCTGACCTTGAAGTCCGACACTATATGATATACACTACCCTAGAGCTGACCTTGAAGATCGACACTATATGATGTACACTACCCAGAGCTGACCTTGAAGATCGACACTATATGATGTACACTACCCAGAGCTGACCTTGAAGTCTGACACTATATGATGTACACTACCCTAGAGATGACCTTGAAGACTGACACTATATGATGTACACCACCCAGAGCTGACCTTGAAGACTGACACTATATGATGTACACTACCCAGAGCTGACCTTGAAGATCGGCACTATGTGATGTACACTACCTACAGTTGACCTTGAAGATCGGCACTATGTGATGTACACTACCTACAGTTAACCTTGAAGGCAGACGCTATGTACAATGTATACTGTGCACTATGTACAGCTGACCTTGAACAACACGGAGTGGGGGAGCTGCCAACCCTCTCTGCAGTTGAAAATCCAAGAATAACTTAGACGATCCTCCATTTACCAGGATCCTCCATATCCAAGGATCTAACCAACCACCTATTGTGTAGACTGCAATATTTACTATTTTAAAGATACCTATGAGTGGACCCATGAAGTTCAAATCAACTGCACAGAATTATGAATACTGTGCATGTAGCAGTGAAAGGAAATAAGCCAGCACGGCGCACGGAGGAGGGATGGCCGCTGTGCTCGTGGGACCACGGGGGTCCCTCAGCCTCAGCTCTCCTGGCACCTCCCTCCCTCCATGGGCGCCCACTCGACCCCACCCTCCCGCTCCCGCACAGCAGAAGATCCTGGCGGGCAGACGCCCCCCAACACCACACTGTGTGCGATGACTTTCAATCGCCTAAAGTCATCTCCAAAGGCCCCACAGTCCCCCTAAAATAGTCACAGCTTTTCTTATCTGGGCTGGAAGAGAAAGAACACCTAGGTAGAGAAATCTGCTTTTTAATTAAGGAACAATCATAAATTCCACAACAGAGCCCTCCTTGCCTGTTTAGGCTTTTAACCATCACTGGTGCCGAGGAGCACGGCTTTGCTCAGGCCGACACAGGACAGGTGAGTAGGCACCTACCCGTCCTGCCGCCTGGGTCCACAACTGCTGCTGTGAACCTAGGTGGTTATAACCAGCGAAAAAGCTAGATGTTAAACAGTGGGAACACTAGGGCTCCTCATTAAACTATCCATAAGCACTACTCATTATTCCTTTACTGTGGGCAAGAATAATTAACATATATTTACACAATAATTCAAAGATGTTAGAGCATTTAATGTTCAAGTGAGAAGTACAGGTTATACTGATGGCCTAAGTGTGCTGAAAGTATTAAAAGCAAATGGGCTATTTAAGAAGCACTTAATGAGCCTTCACCAACCATCAGGCTCTGTTCTAAGCCTTTTAATGTATCGGCTCATCTGATCCTCACAACAACCCCAAGAGGTGCATACTATTAATTTCCTCATTAAAAAAAAAAAAAAGGCAGCTAGGAGGAACTGGAGCAGATGCACTGCCTGCCCTCCGACAGTCCACTTACACACCTGAATGTGTGCACCTAGGTGGCTCAGTTGGTAACGAATCCGCCTGCGATGCAGGAGACCCCGGTTCGACCCTGGGTCAGAAAGATCTGCTGGAGCAGGGATAGGCTATCCACTCCAGTATTCTTGGGCTTCCCTGGTGGCTCAAATGGTAAAGAATCCGCCTGCCCTACGGGAGACCTGGGTTCCATCCCCGGGTTGGGAAGATCACCTGAAGGAGGAAATGGCAACCCGCTCCAGTATTCCTGCCTGGAGAATCCCATGGACAGAGGAGCCTGGCGGGCTACAGTCCGTGAGGTCGCAAAGAGCTGGACACGACTGAGCCACTGTGCACAGCACAGACAGGTGGGCAGACCACCAAGCCACGTGCTTTCAGGTTTTCCCGCACAGACCACTGTTCTCATCAGTCCCCAGAGAGCCACCCACCACAGGGCTGTCTACATCCTCATTTCTGTTACGTGTGCTTCTTGAACTGCTCACTGGGGTCAGTGTCAGAACACTTCCTAAAACGGATCCTGTTTTAGTAGTCAGCTTGATTTTACAAAAAAAATGATGTGAGACTGACTGGGGCATTTACTTATTCCTTCGAAACACAAAACCTACAAGTTTCTTTTCCTGTGACTTGTAACCTCAACAACTGGACAGCTGAGCATCGTCATCCTTTTTAAAAAAAAATTAAAAGCAATTTTTTTAATTCACAAAATCTCGAAAATGCTAACCAAAGATTACCTTTAATAACAAAATAAGAAAAGCCTCAAAACAACTCAAATGGAGCATAATGCTGAAGTATAGCTAATTATAAAGTTCTCAGGAAACAGGAATAAATCTTCCCAACTTTTGATTTGGCAATAGTTGCCTAGATGTGACACCAAGAGCATAAGCATTGAGGAAAACACGTATAGACTAGACTTCAAAATTATAAATGTCTGTGCTTCAAAGGACACCACTGAGAAAGTGAAAAGACAACCCATAAATATTTGCAAGTCATATATCAAATAGAAGACATCTACCTTTTACTTTAGAACTCTCACAAGTGAAAGAACAAATAACCTAAGAATTGGAAGAGACATTTCTCCAAAGACACAGCTGATGAACACATGAAAAGATGCTCAACATCGTTAGTCGTCAGGAAAGTGAAGGTCAGCGCCTGATGAGAAATGACTTCCCACCCTCCAGGAAGACGAGTGACAAGCAACAAGCATTTGGGAGATGGAACCCTTCCTGGGTGGCTGGTAGGACTGTAAAATGGGCATCTCCTTTGGAAGCTATTTTGGCAGTTTCCTGGAGTGTTACCCATAGAATTACCCAGTCCCATAGGCATATACCTGGGAGAAATGAAAAAGACATCTACACACAGACTTGTACATGAATGTTCAGAGCAGCATCACTCCTAAGAGAGAAAAAGCAGGAACCATCAAGAGTCTACCAACTGATGAAAGTGAATGAAGTGTGCTATAATTCACACAGGGCAATGTTACTGAGCCATAAAAAGGAACAGGGCTTTCCACGTGGCACCAGTGGTAAAGAAATTTTGAACTGTGGTGTTGGAGAAGAACCTTGAGAGTCCCTTGGACTGCAAGGAGATCAAACCAGTCCATCCTAAAGGAAATCAACCCTGAATATTCACTGGAAGGACTGATGCTGAAGTGCCAATACTTTGGCCATCTGATGTGAAGAGCCAACTCATTGGAAAAGACCCTGATGCTGGGAAAGACTGAAGGCGGGACGAGAAGGGGATGACAAAGGATGAGATGGTGGGATGGCATCGCCGATTCAGTGGACATGAGTTTGAGCAAGCTCCAGGAGATGGTGAAGGACAGGGAAGTGGGTGTTCTTTGGTCCATGGGTTCATAAAGAATCAGACACAACTGAGCAACTGAACAAATTAAGAGGAATGAAGAACTGACACTTGTCACCGATACATGGATGAACCTTGACAACGTTACGCTAAGTGAAAGATGCCAGACACAAAAGGTCACATCAAGTGTCCAGAGTAGGCAGAGTCAAAGAGAAAGCAGACTCCTGGCCACCAGGGGCTGGGGAGACCTGGTAAGGCATGTGGACAATGAAAACATTCTAAGATTTGGAGCAGAGAGCTGCACAATTCTGTGGATATACTAAGAACCAGCAAACTGTGTACTTCAAAGGAATAAATTCTATGGCATATGAATTGTTTAGCCCCTAAGTCATGCCAGACTGTTTGCAACCTCAGCGATTATAGACGGCCAGGCCCCTCTGTCCATGGGATTTCCCAGGCAAGAATACTGGAGTGAGTAGCCATTTCCTCCTCCAAGGGTTCTTCCAGACCCAGGGATCAAACCTACATTGGCAGGCATGTTCTTTACCACTGAGCCACCAGGGAAGCCCTGTGGCATACAATTACATCCCAGGAAAACCTGTTACCTAAAAACAGCACGTGTGGCAGAGGAAAAAAACCCAGAACTTTCACATTAAAACATGTTGGGTAAAACTCCTGTGCGTCCATCCACGATTCTCAGCTTTCCTTCTTAATGCACTCACACTGAACAGTGACTGCGGTAAGAAGGGAGCCTGTGTCCCCAGGATTGGCACACACCAGCTCGCGCACCGGTGGGCCTGGGACAATTCCTGCTCCTCAGCCTCAGCCTCCTGAGAGGCGCGGAGAGCAAGAGGAGAAACAGGGCCCCACAAACCTCTCCACCCGAGGGCGGTCGCCCCCACGAGGCTGGGGCCCACCTGGAGGCTGTGCCGAGGATCAGAGGTTCAACCAGAAGGGCCGGGACGCTCAGGAAGACGGCGGTTGTGATGTCCTCGCGCGGTCCGCCCCCCTACCCACAGACCCTGAGATCCGGCTCCCAGGGCCTAAACTGGGACTCGCTGATTAGTGCCGGGCTGAGGGGCAGAGGGGGCTGGAGGAGGAAGGAGGAAATCAAACAGCAGGGGGTCCCGGAGGCTGGGCTGATCCCATGGAAACCATGGGGCAGCCGAGGCTTCAGAGCAAGAGGCCAGGACAGAGAAGCAGGCCGTGAGTCTTAGAGGCCCGGCCCTTCAGCGACCCCACGACAGGATGCTGAAGCCACCCTCAGTGCCACGCGGCACAGACGCGGGGCAAGGAAGCTGGTCCAGCGCTGAGCGCTGCAGGGCTGGTGGAGGCAGGCTGGGAAGCCCCAGAGGAAGGCTCCCCAGGCAGCACGAGGGGCAAAGCCCCCACCCGCCCCAAGACGGCCGAGCAGCTCCGACCTTCGCCTGGGACTGTCTAAGGCATGAAGCCAGCGGGAGGGGAGGTGGAGTCCCGCCCACACCCGGCTGGGCAGGTGAAGCGCCTCTCTGCTCTCCAGAACCAAGGGCTGCTCAGGGCCTGGGATTAACCGATTAGATGCTAAAAACCTGAGGACCATTTCATCTGGCTTCTGACCTACGTTCAGGCCTCAAACATTTGATGCTACAAACCAGGAGAACAGGAGGAAAGTATTTCCATGGCACCTTCTCGGCAGCTGCAGCAAGAACTGGGTTCCACTTCTGTGGCGGTCACCATGTAAACTCCCAAAGGGGAAAGGCAATAACCAATAACCAACTCTACACACTGAGAAAGTCATTAGGAGGCTTCTGGTTTACATCAGTGTTCTTATTAAACTAGTGGCTGGGGGCAGGGGGTGGGGAAGGATGAGAAGAGAAGCAGAGAAGGAATTCCTGGGCCATCCAGTGGTCAGGACTCTGAGTTTCCACTGCAGGGGGCCCTGCTTGGGGAACTTAGATCCCACAAGCCTCACAGCACGGCCAGAAACAATATAAAGCAAAGAGAAGCGGGAAAATAAAATCATGTTCTCACCACTTGGTACCCGGGACATTTGGGGGTATATCCTCATAGACCCTTTAAAAGCACCTATCCGTGCAGAGTCAGAATCACAGGCCAGTTAAGGCACACGAGCCGTGGGGGCCACTTTCAGGCATGTGACCTCACCGAGCCGGGTCCCCTCTGCGCCACGCGTCCCCCAGCAAACAGGGGTGACGGCAAACTATAGGCTGAGCGTGAAGATGAAAGGAGATGGTCTTTGCTAAGTGTCTGCCTGGCAGGAGCATCAGCGCTATTGTGTTCACCGTGACGTTCCTTCACCTGCCTCCTCCTTCACCCACGTGTCGATCGTCTTCCCAAGACTGCAGACAGACTTCTGCCTCTTCAGGGTCCTCATCAGTAGCTCTGTGTCTTCTCTGCGTGTGAGCCATGAACTGACCCATCCCCTGCCTGCCCTTCGCCACGGCGGCTCACCCACCCCAGTCACTTCCTAGGGAAACTGTCCAGACATCTGCTAAAGTTACGTGGGCTGTGAGGTTTTTTAGAGCGAAATTTAGTGATTTCAGAATGTCTTAACAAATCTACCCAACATAAAGATCCAGCTAAAAAGTTTCTTAAATTCTTCATAACCTAGATCACCACCTCTCAAACAGTGGTAAATGTACCACTGTCTCTGTTTTAAAGAATTCACCAGCGCTCAGCCATAAAAAGGAACAAAGCTGGGTCATTTGTAGAGACGTGGAAGGACCTAGAGACTGTCACACAGAGTGAAATAAGCCAGAAAGAGAAAAACAGATATCGTATGTTAACATACAAGTGTGGAGTCTAGAGAACAGCATAGACGAGTTTATCTGTGAAAAAGACACAAATGTAGAGAACAAACGTTATGCACACCAAGGGGGAAAGGGGGAGGATGAACTGGGAGACGGGACCAACATACAGACGCGACTCTGGACAAACAGATGACTGACAGGAACGCACGGCAGAGTGGCGGGACCTCATGCAGCGCTCCGGGTGATCTACACGGCAGGGAGCCCAAAAGAGAGGGGCTACGTGCACACGTGCGGCGGAGGCTCCCTCCGCGGCAGAGACCACACTGGGAACTACACTCCAGCACAATCTAAATAAAGCTCTTCTCCGAGTCTGGGCCTCGAAGCACACCCCCAGGCCCCACCGGGTCAGAGCCTCAGGCTCCAGGAGATTCTCAGGCGCAGCAGGGCCCAGCGGGTGGGGCCTTCGAATGATGCAGAAGCAGTTCCCGGTACCCAGCCTCCATCCAACTTCTCTTCTCTTCAGCTGCAGCCTCTGGGTGCAACTTCTTTCTCTCCTGTGTTTACACCCAGGCATTTTAAAGGGCTTCCTGTTGGCTCAGTGGAAAAGAATCAATCTGCCAATGCAGGGGATGTGAGTTCGATCCCTGGGTCGGGAAGATCCCCTGGAGAAGGAAATGGCAACCCACTCCAGTATTCTTGCCTGGAGAACCTCATGGACAGAGGAGCCTGGCAGGCTAATACAGTCCATGGGGTTGCAAAGAGTCAGACACAACTGAATGACTATACATTGTAAAAGTCAGCTGAATTTGACAAAAAGTATCAGATGCCTGTTGCGTGCCTGGCCTCAGGCAGGCAGTTTCAAGAGACTGCCTTGTGCCCCCAGAAGCACCTGTAAGCAGAAATCCCACCATCTGGTTTTTAGGCAGTACTGCCCTGGGTCCCAAAGGCCTGGACCACCGGATGGTAACTCTGTTCTACTGTATCATCCACGGCCTTTTAAAAGGCAACATATAAATGACAGATAAAGGGGTTACCATGTTGCTCTATCGCCAGGCCCTATTCTAAGAGCTCCATATACTGATTTAACTGCTTCAACAATCAGCATGCTTTGTGGCATTATCTGTATCTCACAGAAGCAGCAGCAGAGGAAGACGGGGTGGCTTGACCTGCCTGAGACCCAAGTCAGAGGTGGAAGAGCTAGGGCTGAACCTGGCCAGTCTGAGTCCAGAGCCGCAGCCTCAGCACCAGGCGAGTCTGTCTCCCAGGCTCAAAGCCCAGCACCAGGTCCCACGGAGGAAGATCCTTTCAAAGGCGGTCTCACATGGAGTCGATCTTCTTCACCCTCCAATCCTAACCTTGTTGGTGAGTACAGGGCAGGGCAGGCAGTGTGATCAGGAGATGAAATTCTGACTTCATCGTTGATGCTAAGGGATCACCTCTTCATGGGATTAAAATGTGATTATTTTCAAAGATGGGGGGACTTGGAGAGAACAAATGCATAATCGTACCTTTTGTTTGGTATTCATCTTCTATAACCCTATAATCAAGTCCGTCTTCCTTTGTTGGAGATAAACAGAAAATAACTTGTTTCTATCTGAGAGTCTAACTGAAAGTGCAAGTGTGAAGTGAAAGTCGCTCCGTCATATCCGACTCTTTGTGATCCCATGAACTGTAGCCTGCCAGGCTCCTCTGTCCATGGGATCCTCCAGGCAAGAGTACTGGAGTGGGTAGCCTATCCTTTCTCCCAGACCCAGGAATCGAACTGGCGCCTCCTGCATTGCAGGCAGATCCTTTACCAGTTGAGCCACCAGGGAAGCCGAGATCCCGAGATCCAGACAGACCCGTGGTCTGTGTCCCCTCCGCCCGCCCCTGCATGCGTTCACTCAGGGCACAGCGGCTCGCAGCTTTGACGCTGGGTGTGAACCCCACCTCCAGCTGCTTACGATTCACTTCCAGGCAAACACTGGGCTTCTCTACACAGCACATCCTCCGCTGTGAACAAGGAAGGCTCCCTGGAATCATCACGAGAACTCATGAGTCTCCAGAGCACCGACCTCGCAATGCTCACCTAGGCAGCCCTCAGGGACTCAGCGCCCCCGCCCCAGGCGCACCCAGGGATTTAACCCGCTGTTTCAGAAACCGCCACACCGAAGCATGAGGAGGGGTGAGGGCTGTCCCCACCACCCCGGAGCTCTGACCGGGCGCAGGTGGCAAGCGGGGCGGCCGCGCGGCCTGTGCCAGCTCAGTTATTTACGGCGCTGCCCCTTCACGGTCACCGGGGTCCCGGTCTGGATGATGAATTACGTGTGCACACTGGTGATAAGACGAGAACAAAGCCAGGCAGTGACGCCTACAAGCTGCCTGGTTCTCAGGCGGATGGGAGCAGATGGGCCCTGGGGGCTCGGCGGGGCCCCAGGAGGGAGGGGACCAGCGCGTGGGGCTGCCCCCCACTCCTCCCGGAAAACAGTGGCCAGCACCACGTTCACCAGAAAGCGCAGGTGATGGTTAAGCGACACTGGGCTGACTGGGGTGGAGGTGGAAAATACTTGGAGACTAAGTGGGCACCGCAAGGTCCCCAAGTTCAAAACATCCAAGATTATTAATCATTCATCTCGGCATCCATGGCTTTTCATCTGCTCGACACCCAGCTGCAGCCAGCCTTCGGGACTTGAAGAGGGAGGGGAGGGGAGGGGAGGGGAGGGGCCCCCTGCATGGGCGTCAGTCCCCCATGGGTCATCCCACCTCCCAGACAGCATGGCAATCTGGGGGCCAGAGGACCACCTCCCCACAGGTTTCCTACGTAAGTACAAGACCACCCGCGCCTCGTCACAGCGACTCCTGAAGAGGCAGAACCTCAAGGAGTAAGTCTGGGATGAAGCCCCAGCAGTTCATGTTCACCTCTACCTTCCCTGGGAAGAGATTCTGATTAATCGTGAAAGCTAGATTATCAACTATTTTCTGAATTACAGGGCATTCCTGGTGGCTCGGTGGTAAAGAATCTGCCAGTCAATGCAGGAGACACAGGTTCGATCCCTGGTCCTGAAGACCCCACAGGCCACGGAGCAACTAAGCCCGTGTGCCCCACGGAGCCTGCGCTCCGGAGCTCGAGAGCCGAGACCACTGAGGCCCCCCCCAGCCCTGGAGCCCGCGCCCTGCAAGAGAAGCCACCGCAATAAGAAGCCGCAAAACTGGAGAGCAACCCCTGCTCACCGAGACTGGAGAGAAGCCCACACAGCTACAATGACCCAGCACAGCCAAAAATAAATAAATTTAAATTACAAAAAAAAAATACAGCCCTGACCCAACGCCTGCCAGCCACGCTCCCACAGCCTCTCACAGAGAAGGTGCCGGTCAGCAGTCCCAGGACAGACCAGAAAAGACATCTGAGAAGGCAGGACTCGAAGCCAAGCTGCACAAACTTTCCCAGTCGACAGAGGCGGCAGCTGGAACCTGCAGACTGTGGGTCCTTCCCGCCTTAGACGGTCGGGGTCTTTCCCAGGGAGCAGGACCCAGCCCTCCGCTTGCCACCTTTACTCTGAAACCAACTAACTGCTTGGGAGGCTCAAGACGATCACCGGATTTTGTATTTACATAGAACCTACTGTTTTTAAAAAGTTGCATTCACGTGTGTCTCCCCTGAGTTAAAGAAGCCTTTCTGTCCTTTTATTACGAATGAGAACCACAAAATATGCCAGAAATCCCTGGAATAATTAAGAACTGAATCTGAGTTTTCAAAATGCTGCATCAGCTACAAATATCTAAGTCCTGGGATTCAGTACAAGGTAAGAATCACCCAAATGGGCTTCACCATCCACACAGGCTCTGGCAGAAAGGCCTGGGACGGACAGTGGGTGCCGTGGCTGGAGTGCGGCGCTCTCTCCAGCTCTCCAGCTCTCTCCAGCGCTGACGCAGGAGGCTGTTCGGGCTTCTCCTCGTGGTGTGCCGGGCGGCCACAGAGGACGCGGCTCAGGCCCCAACCTGGTCTGGAGAAACCGAGAACTCGTCGTTCTGACAACTTTTGCTTAATCCAAATAAGTCCCTCACCCAGGGGAGAAACCCAGAGCTCGAGACCATCTCCCTGCCCCCACACTCTGTCCAGACAAAGCTTAACAGAATCCACTGGAGACGGGCCGGCGACTCACTGCAGCATTCCTCCCTGGAGAGTTCCATGGAGAGAGGAGGTTCATGGGGTTCCATGGGGTCACAAAGAGTTGGACACGACTAAGCAGCTAACACCTTCACTCAGAGATTCTACAGGACTGAGAGCAGAGTTCAGAAAGGTACTGAAACAGCAAAACCCTCAGTTCTAAGTCTTCAAATGTCAGATTCACTTCTCACTGCTGTTGAGGTATGGATGTCTTCGACACCCGTTTCTACTGAGTGGCCCTGGCGTCCAGACGGTCATTTTTCACCTGCGCGCCAAGCCTCCGTGAAGTCCCTTCTCTGCCAATGTGACCGGCCGCTCTCTTCCCAGCTCACATTCCAGGCCGAGGAGTTCCTGGCCGAGGGCCCGGCGCTTGTGAACAGTGGGTTTCTTTCTTTCTGCTCCCCTGACATCCACGTCCACAAAGAACACTGGGACCCTCTGCTCCCTTTAAAGGAACCAGACGCTGTGAGCTCAGTATGGTCCTGCAGAAAACATAAGGCTTCCTGGTTGTCTGCAAATGGAGGTCTGTTGTACACGCTTTAATTTTTGGCACCCTGAAAGCAACATTACAGAAGAGTTTAGGTTTGGAGGGCAGGGGCAGAGAGCACCCTGAACAGATCACTCTGACATGACATTCACCGCTATGTAAAGGCCGACACGGAATGAAAATCCCAAATGTACTTCTCCCATCACTGAATAATTTAGGTAAAGGTTTAATTAAAATTTCTGATGTGAACTGTTTCTTCAGGACTGACTGTGGATGCCGTGCAGGAGTCTCTTCAATCACTGTGCTCAGTCGTGTCCGACCCTCTGTGACCCCACGGAGCCCCCCAGGCCCCCCGTCCATGGACTGTAGAGCCCAGTCCCCTGTCCATGGGGTTCACGTAGCCCCCACAGGCTCCCCTGTCCATCGGGTTCCCCAGACGAGAATACTGGAGTGGGTAGCCTATCCCCTCTCCAGGGAATCTTCCCGACCCAGGGATCGAACCTGTGTCTCCTGAACTGGCAGGCAGGTTCTCTACCACCAGGGACGCCCCCACAGGACACTTGATCTGAGCCCCAAACAGTAACTTCTAGGCTCTCCAGAGATGCCCACAAGAGGTACAGGAGTCTGCTGTCTCCCCTCCCCTCAAGGAGGCTGGCCCGCGGGGCCGGCCGGCTACACACGCGGTCTGCACGTGCTGCTCGGAGCAGCCGGCCCACCAGGCGCTCCTCACATTTCCCCTTCTCTTCCGGTCCTGCTACTTCACCCCTCAAACCCACGGCTACCACTTACTGCGACCAACCCCCTACAACTAACGCACACTCAGTGCGGTCAGGGGGGGCAGTGAGCCGCCGCCGTTAGCCCTGGAGGAACGCTGCAACATCAGCTTCTACCCTCAGCCCAGGCCCTGAAGTTGAGAACACAGAGGCGATTTATTTTTAATAAGCGAGGCAGGTGCATGTCACGAAAAGCCTAGCAGGGACGGTTACCCAGAAACAACTACTCTTGCTTTAAAGTTTTCTACCAACAGCCATCCTGGTTTCAGGTTCTGAAGACCATGTAAAACTTTTGGCTTCACAAGGACTGTCCAGCTGCATTATGAATGAAAATGACCCTCTGGGTTAACATTTAAAAAGCTGTCATTATGAGAGTTGCCCTTAATACTCTAAATCAAGAAATGCAGAGCTCTTCATGGGTAGGAAGACGATGACAATCAGTGAAGGTGGCTTCAGAGGCAAATTCATAACCACCACGATCTTAATTATAAAGCCGACTTAAAAGTGCACAATACCCCAGTCGGGATACGGACGCGTGTAACAGACGTCCCCTTCACAGTTGTCCGGGCACTCAGGAAAGGTGAGTTGGCTGCTTCAAATGCATCCACACAGAAGCAGGAAGGGCATGGACGCTGCGTGACAGTCCATGCTCAGCTCACAAAGAGAAGCCACGGCTCAGGTCCTGTTAGACAGCCTGTCATCTATCATTCATGGGAGGCTTGGCGTGAGCTCTATTCTGCCTGAAAAAGTGTGAGACGATCGAGGCACATGAACCACTCGTAGCTCTGCTCGGTGGACACACACTGAGTAAAACCAATTTTCTGTCAAGGAGAACCGTCTTCCTTTTAGAATTTATTGGGCGTCGAGGATTTTAAGAGACTTACTCGAGGTACCATGAAGGATATCCAGAGCTAATCTGCTGGCCACAGAGGGTAACAGTGACCGTGAGGGCAGAGCAGAATCGTGGTTAAGAGCATGAGCCCCTGAGCAAACACACCCACACAGCGTCTCTGATGAAACGGGATTAAACGGGATCACGCACGTAAGGCGCTCCATCCCGGGCTGGGTCACCTACTCCCCCCGGGTCCTGTTAGGCTGTAAGGAGCCAGCAAGCATCCAAGCCCTCCTCCTCCTCTCCCCTTCCTGTGGGGCTTTTTAACACCACCACCTGTTAACCTGGCTGTCTCGCTCAACAGACACCTCGAGTCCAACAGGATGCTGGATGTGGAGTCTTTCCAGAAAGTCTGCCCTAACTCCATGAAGTCTCGAGAAAACTGCTCTGTGAGGGCAAGTCTATTCTGGGAAGATCCAGATGCAAAAATAAAACCACGTTTAAAACGCCGAGCGCCGCCCCCCGACTCAGGTGTCTGCCTCTTGCACAAGCCTCACAGACCGGCCTTCGGAGAGTCAGCAATACATGAACAGTGGAAACCACTGCATCTAAAACACCTCTACGATTCGATTTTTCTATCCCTCAGCTCTGAAATAAACTGCAACTAAGAAATTATTATGGTAAAGGGTCTGCTGAGCCATGCAAGCAGGAGGGGGGTAAAAAGTCACATTGTTTGGACTAAAATAAGACAAGGTCTGCAGAGGAGCGCGACGGATGGAAGGCGGGACGAGAGAACACGAGAGGTGCTGGGTGTGCAGGGAGAGTGACGGGCAGCGGGGAGAGGCAGTGACCCCAGATCCCGGAGAAAGCCCCACCCGTCGCGCGTCCGGGCCCCCAGAAGGTGCGGCCCTCCCCGGCCCCCCACTCTCCCCGCAGACCTGCCCGCTGAGATCTCCTCACACTGGCCCCTCTGCTGCAACCCCACGCCCCCGCCCAGGGCTCCTCGTCTCAAGTGCTCTTGAGACCACGTCCAAGTTCTTCAAGACCAAGCTCAAACAGCACCTCCTCACATCCCACCCTCTGGCTCCAGAGCCCCCTGGGGTCACCTCTCTGGTGGTGTTTATCAACCCTGCCCTGTTCGGACCCTTAACTGCTCCTCCCAAGGGACCAGCATCTCTTCGGCGCCTGCCCCTGGGCTGTCCATGGCCGTGTCTCTGTGTGGCTGGCACAGCTCAAAGGAAGCTGCCCCTTAATTTTCTGTGAAACTGAATTGGCTTTATTCAAGCAGTGCTCCTTAATGAATTTACTTGCAGCAAATGCTACAAATTACTAAATTGTAGACAGTTTGCCTCATTAAGTCATGACTTATTACTTGTGGAATGTAAGGAGATGTTTTTACATTCAGACAGCCAGTTGTTGCTTTTTTTTTTTTTTAACCAATGAAGGGCAAGCAGTTGCTTCCTTTTTTGATTTCACACCATTATTATTCACTGTTTCCTCAAAGACTGGTTCCAAGCCATCGCCACTGAGAAGACTGCCCTACGCAGTGAAAACCGGTAAAACAGCAGGACTGAGGGAAACACACGACGGCAGGCACGCAGTGTTTTCCTTGCACCTTGGACTGGCTAGCGCCAGCCTTGCAATGTCTTTTCAGCTAAAACATACGTGTCTGCAGAAGCAGAACCCGATCAGCAAGGTGTGACTGGAAGAACACACAACTACTGGGAGCATCCCGACCGTCTCCAAGAGATCCGGGGTCTAGGACGCTATCGTGACGGAACACGACCAGCTGCGTGAGGGCCCTACACACCTGAAGGGTCCCACCCTGGCTGCGGGGACACGCACCCACCAGGCAACAGACCCCCCCAGGCTCGAGGGCCGGAGGCTCGCTCTCTGCCCTCAGGATCTGGCGAAGGCCAATGCCAGGCAATCCCAACACGGAGGAGCCGCTGAAGCCCTGAAGGTCATGGGCCAACTGGGCAGAGGAGAGAAGGAAACACCCGACCCGAAGAGCCAAGAGGTGCCAGCCAGGCTGGGGTCGGGGGGCGATTCCACTCAGAAGCGGCAGCAGGAGCGGCAGAGAGGGGAGACCGCCCCCTTCCTCCTAGAGCAGCTCGGCGCTGTGGGGGGGCCTCACTTACTGTCCCGTGAGCCGGACCCCACGGGCCTGAGTGACGACTCAGAGGACTGGCCGCCCACCTCCCCCTGCGGATCGCTGTGTTCACACAGGACGCCTGCCTGACCCCACTTCTTAAGGGCAAGCTAACATCCTTGGACGCAAGGAGATCAAACCAGTCCATCCTAAAGGAAATCAACCTTGAATATTCATTGGAAGGACTGATTCTGAAGCTCCAATACTTTGGCCACCTGATGTAAACAGCTGACTGATTGGAAAAGACCCTGATGCTGGGAAAGATTGAAGGCAGGAGGAGGAGGGGACAACAGAGGATGAGATGGTTGGATGGCATCACCAACTCGATGGACATGAGTCTGAGCAAATTCCAGGAGACAGTGGAGGACAGAGGAGCCTGGTCAGCTACATTCCATGGGGTCACAAAGAGTTGGACACGCATAAGTGACTCAGCATGCAATGCACAGAAGAGAGGCTGCAGGCGAGCCCCATGGACCTCCGCCACCGCCCTGCCGGGGGCTCCTGCAGAAGCGGGCGCTCACTGCCTGCGGGTTTCTTCCAACCTATGGCCCACCCCCAGCTTCTGAGCAGAGCCGAGGAAAGGCCCAGACAAGTGAACACACAAGATTCTAGCGAGGCCTGCAAGGAGACAGCGGGCATTTCTCTTGTGAGCAGCGACAACTCGTGTGGGGGGCGAGGCTGTCCGTCTCTGTGGCCCGACTGTTATTGGGGCTCCCATGCCCCTGGGGGCTCAGTGGGAGGCTCACTGGGTGGGCCCCACCCCACACCCAACACCCGCCCACAGAGCAAGTGACAGGCTCTCAAGGTTTGCTGAACTGGAACGCTATGGAAGCTGTCCCTCCAACCTCAAATATTACAGAAGAGGCCAAATCCACGGAGGGTCTTGGCAACCAAGCCCAGCAATATCTGGGTGGAACAGTTACTCTGAAAGGAGGGCTTCGGGGCTGTTCCGGCTGCCGCCATAGGGATGACGGAACAGTCCCAATGCCACACAGAAACATGAATTGGAAACACCAACTAAAAATCTTAATTCATCTACTTTAAAAAAATTGTAATAGATAGTGGAACTATATGAAACTTTGTTCTGTATTTTCCAAGTTTCCTGTAAGTGTATTATCATACTTTCATAACTAAAAAAAAGGAAAAACATGAATCGTCTGCTCAAAATTGAATGTCTTCAGAGACACCCTGACCATCACTGCTCGAATTTGGGTCTAGGGAATTTAAGGGTGAAAAAAATAGGGCTGCATAAGAGACATTTAGACAGTGTGCATGGTCTAGTAGGAGTTAAGTAGTCAGAGACTACAAGAAATACTTATTCCAGCTTCTCTAAAAGAATATCTCAACATGCTTGCTTAAAACCCTTGGAGTTTATGTGCAAGTTTGTGCCTACTATAAATATTTCTATAATGCTTTTCTGTTCCCAACTCCATGAGAGAAGCTTAAAAAATCTGAAGTATTTCTGCTGTTGGCCTAGAATGAGTTGTTATTAGTATTTGGGACAAAACTGAGCTGTTTGTTAGCAGCCTTCAACCCAGGCCTTGCACACCCTGTGTTCAAGTGCACACACATACACCCCCAAAGTGCCCTGCGGAATAAACCCAGGCCTTCCCGTTAGATGACTCTGAGCCTAGAATGAAAGCCCTCCAGAACTGCAGACCCACCAGACAGACAGAGCTTCTTCCAGAAATGAGACGAGGCCTCAGTCCTGTCGGCGTTACCGCGACTGAGAGGTTGCACTATGTGGCGTGGGGAGCCAGGTTTCTGGGGATCACAGCCAGCTCTGAATACACTAAGAAACCACAATTTCTTTTTAAAGAAAGATCTGTGAGGCAGATTTAAAAAATCACTAACAAGTTTATCATTTCTGAGGAGTGCAGGTTTTCAAAGAATTAAAGAGAGGTGTGTCCATGGACTGCTCGTGATTAAGAGTCTGGGAAGCTCTCTTTATCGGGGGCCATCTTAAGCTCCATAACTTCTAAATTCATGCTGTAAAACGTACCTGGCTCTCAGAGGATGCATTCTGGGAATGGAAAGTATTGAAGAATATTTTAGACGCAACTTCCAAACAACTTTCCATTTTCAGGTGAGCTCTAAAGCTGAGAAAAAAGGCAATCAACCTAGGCACTGTGAAGACCAAGACTGTTTGGCAAGTCATTTCATGGCAAATTTTTAGGTTCATTTCACTACTCAAGGTGAAACATTTCCTTAAGCAGAAGTTAAAGGTACTCTCAGGCTTCCCTGGTGGCTCAGACTGGTTGGGAAGACCCCCTGGAGAAGGGCAGGATGACCCACTCCAGTGTTCTTGCCTGGAGGGAGAATGCCACGGACAGAAGAGCCTGGGGGTACAGTCCATGGCGTCTCAGTGAGTTGGGCATAACTGAGCAAGCAACACTTCACTTTTCACAAAGCGACTCTCATCCCAACACCCTGTTCGATTTCCTTCCAGCTCCCAGACTGACGTAATATATGCAGCCATGAAAACCAAGAAGAAGAACATGACTGTTGCATGAAAATATAAGGCTCTTTGTGTGAGTGGGACCAGAGACCACATTCAATCAGTAAGCCAGCCAGGAGACGCTGGATTTATTTGAGCAAAGCAAAGGTGCTACCCCTGGAGAGGAAAGCAAAAAACAAAAAGACTTAAGAGGAACCAGAAGGTGCTGGTGCATGTTATGAATGTTGAGGAGTGAAGATCACTCATTCCCACAGATTCTTAAACCTGTCCCCCTGTAAAGAGCAAAGTAGTTGTGTTCTTTTCTTGTCTCATCAGGGTAGTTTTAGGCCCGACTCTTTAAGGAATTGGGCAGACAAGTAGTTTACCAGTTACTCATCACTATGTGCAAAGAACATTCCGGATCCTGCAAAGGCAGAGGTGCCCAGCCCAAGGAGCTGACATGTTCTGCAGCCACGGACATAAAGCATCACAAAGCATCCACTGACACGGCTCCTCCAGTTCCCGCTAAGAGCGCCTCTGCCTTCCTGGGAATAACGTTTACGTTCATGTGTGCTCAGTCGCTTCAGGCTTGTCCGACTCTTTGTGGCCCCGTGGACTGTACCCCACCAGGGTCCTCTGTCCTTGGGATTCTCCAGGCAAGAATACTGGAGTGGGTTGCCGTGCCCTCCTCCGGGGGATCTTCCCGATCCAGGGACCGAACCTGCGTCTCTTTAGTTTCCTGCACTGGCAGGCAGATTGTTTACCACTAGTGCCACCTGGGAAGCCCACATATTTAAGTTCAGTCCTTAAATAAAAGAACTCCACTGATACAAACAAGTACATTTTACCAAATGTCTTCCCTTCAAAACACTCAAGAGATTGGATTATAAAATTACATTATATGAAGTAGAGAGCAAAACAAGATAATTAGGTTCTCATTGTCATAGTAATTTAAAGTAATATCATTACACACCAAGCTTTTGTTACCAGCTTCTCTGCTTCCAAGTTCATGAGGAAAAAAAAAGTCTCCCCTCCAAGGAACTTATTTGCAGTTATGCTGCTGTTCACTTGTGCTTCCAAGGAACCATGCAGAACCTGGACCAGCTCCTACTCCCAGCCAGCGTAACAGACGCTCCCCCGTGCCACAGCATCCTCTGGGCCTTTAACATGACTGCCTCGAGGTCATGACCACCAACCACCAAGCACTCACAACGAGCGCACTGCACTCGGCCGGAGAACCCCTTCTCACGTAATACGCGCAGGACCCTACAAGTCAGGTCACACTGTTTCCACTTTACAGACGAGAGAACAGACAAGCAGGACCCGTATTCAGCCTGGTTCTGGCCCCACGGTCCTACAGCCATCCCACCTTCCTTTATCAGAAAGCATTAGGGATATACATTTTCTAGAAAGACCACACTGCATTCTAAATCTAAGGCTTTGTTATTGCTTACTGGGATTTGTTTTTGCCTCTGCTGTCTCTACCATCAGGACAGACCTTGCTATTCTAACCAAGCCTGACTATATCCACAGCTCACAGCATTAAGTACAATGGTAATAGAATCAAACTAAATACCAGTGAGCTGGTCCAAGACCAGGAGCACAGGCGCCTTAGGTGCACCTCCACCCACTCAGGGAGCCTCCCTCTGTGGCCACCAACCCCTCACTCAGGAACTGGGGCACCGATGGGCTGTTAACCCGGACCTCTTTTACCTCCTGGCAACCCTGCCCCCAAATGTAGAGAAGAGACTTCTACACCCAAGAGGATGCATTTGAAGAGTTACTTTTATTACCAAAGCATTCATTTCTAGCTATATCTTGTTCACTTTAAAGTAACTACATGCTGTTTCTTTATACAATGTGATTCCTTTAAAAAAAAAATGCAGAAAATCAGTTAACTATCATCTGATCAGTTACCACCATCACCATTCAGGTTTTACCTGGAGATTTTTGTTTAATCACTAACGATACTGTGAATATAATTTGCTATAAGCAGCAGGGTCTATCTCCATGAGCACTTTTTCCTATTCACCCTAAACAGGAATTGGAAAGAAAGTTTAGTCTACTGGAATGTTTGGTGCTGTTGTTGCCAGTCAGTCAGTAAGTTGTATCCAACTCTTTGTGACCCCACGGACTGCAGCACACCAGGCTTCCCAGTCCTTCACTGTCTCCTGGAGCTGGCTCAAACTCATGTCCATTGAGTCAGTGATGCCATACAACCATCTCATCCTCTGTCGTCCCCTTCTCCTCCCACCCTCACTCTTTCCCAGCATCAGAGTCTTCTCCAATGAATCGGTTCTTTCCATCAGGTGGCCAAAGTATTGGAGCTTCAGCATCAGTCCTTCCAATGAATATTCAGGGTTATTTCCTTTAGGATGGACTGTTCAGTACTGATTATCACTAAATCATTTCCCTTAAAGCTGAACATAAAGGATGTGTCTAATTCCTTGCTATTTTAAGTAAATCAGCAATGGGCAAACTTATTGTGCAAAAGCCTTCCATATTTAAGACAACTTCTTAAGGAATGAATCTCAGAAGCTGGATCAGAGGACATAATGACTCAACATGATGAAGACAGCCATGATTATAGTGATGACAAATATTCTAGACACACAAAAGCGCAGAGAATGATAACACCACCTGTGCATCCCACAGACGGAAAGGTAGTGGTAGGAATTCAAGACCCAGAAGCAAAAGTAGTCATACCCTGAGGGACCTCATCACCGCTGGGTAAGCAGTTGCAATACCTAACTCGAAAAATCCTAAGACTTACTGGTTAAAACTACAAGCAGCAAGAGGCATCTCACCACCTCCCTCTCACTGGCACTTATCTTGATTTTCATCAGCACATTCAGCAGGGGTTGACTGCCTGCTTGTAACTGATTTAGAATGATCTCAGTTTTAATGAAGCTTTCTCTGCATATATAAACTGGGGGGTAAAAAGCATTCAACGAGAAAATCTGACCTGTAGGAATTTGGAGACTATTGTTAGCAAATACCATAAAATGCGCTTATTTCCAATTAATCTTTCAGAAAAGACTACAAGCCAAAGACGGCTTCAATTCATGTTGTCTCCTCTCTCTCTGGCAACCGGAATTCATGAAGGGTTGATGAAGTGCAAGCATGGAGAAAAAACATCCTGTTAAGATGCTGAAAATCACATCATCAGCAACAGTCAGAACAATGCTTCTCCCCGTACCACACCAGAAGATAAGCAAGCATCACAAAAAGGCCAAGGCACAGATGAAAATTAAATTTCTGCTTAATCATCCTTTTGCAGAGGGAAAAAAAAAAGTACTTTATGTGCAAGGCAATATCATCTCTTAACAGCTATGGGACACATTGCTATCACTGCTGCTTCTCAGCTGGAGAAATAGGATTAGTGGCCTAAGAGGGAAGCGCTTAAACTGATTAGGCAAGTAGGCGGTCCTGGGCCAAATGAGCAGGGAAAAGAAACAGGCCAGCTTTCTGCGGCTAAGTGTCCTGCAGAGTAAGAAACCTGGACTTTAGATTACAATTAACATGAGAAGCTCTAATTCCCCATCTTCAAAACAGACCCCAAGTGACAGGTCAGACTCTGGCTGGCTCAAAACATAACTTTATCTTACAAGATTTTCAGAATAGTCACCATGCATCTATTCATTTTTTTCTTTTTCTTTTTCTTTATACAGCGGTACTTATTAAGCAACTACCATCTTAGGCATCAGACTCAGAGCATGCATGCAGGGGACAGAGATAATCATTCTACCCGTTAAGAACCTGAAAGGGCAAAACTGAGTCTCTCAAACTTGGATTCTGATGTGCTGGGTTGGAAGTTATCTTACAGATGACTGTGAACTCTTTCATTCTGCAAAAGACTCCTGGAGTCCAGAGGTGTGTATTAAGTCAGTCAGTTCAGTTCAGTAGCTCAGTCGTGTCCGACTCGTTGTGACCCCATGAATCGCAGCACGCCAGGCCTCCCTGTCCATCACCAACTCCCAGAGTCCACCCAAACCCATGTCCATTGAGTCAGTGATGCCATCCAACCATCTATCTCATCCTCTGTCATCCCCTTCTCCTCCTGCCCTCAATCCTTCCCAGCATCAGGGTCTTTTCCAATGAGTCAGCTGTTCATATCAGCTGGCCAAAGTACTGGAGTTTCAGCTTCAGCATCAGTCCTTCCAATGAACACCCAGGACTGATCTCCTTTAGGATGGACTGGTTGGATCTCCTTGCAGTCCAAGGGACTCTCAAGAGTCTTCTCCAACACCACAGTTCAAAAGCATCAGTTCTTCGGCACTCAGCTTTCTTTATAGTCCAACTCTCACACCCATACATAACCACTGGAAAAACCACAGCCTTGACTAGACGGACGTAAGTAATATAATATGAAAGAGGCCACGATCGTGTCTGCCATGCCAGCCATGAGCTCCTTCTGCAAACAAATTTTAAAGAAATCTGCCCAAAACAGAAATGTTCAAGATCAACTAATGCCGAGTCTGATGGTGATACTGACAAAGAAGGAGCCTGTCTGTGCTGGACTTTCTAACTCAGGACAGTGACAGGCCCCGTTTCATGGACAGAACAGCCCCCGGCAATTGTGGAGGCAAGGCCTGAAGTGAGAGCCCAGCACACGCCGTGAGATTCTGGAAACAGCCCACTGGGGTCACAGAACCCCAGAGCTGCAGGAACCTGACACTGCTTTAATGCCTTCATTTCCAAATATTTTCCTCAATGTTCCTACTGGGGAATTCCTCAGTGCTTTCATAATAGAAGTCAGAGGGAAAACAAACTCCCTTTCTGAATCAAATGACCCGATTCTGTCTGTCATGAAAGAAAGGGACGCCGGTCATAACATTCAGCAGACAGCCTGGAGAAGTGGTTACCGAGAGCAATTATAAAAATTAAAATAGAGATTAGGGTCAGAGTGAGACATCAAAAACAGTTAAGCTTCAGCAAAACATGAAGATCTGCATGTGCTATCCTTAATGGAGAGGATTTCAAATGTTAGATCCAGGACATGACCCTTTAACCAGGGACCTGATCAGTTTAATACAGTCACGGGTACCCACCTGTTAAACAGGTCTCTGGAGGGCACAGCCTGAAACTGAAACTATCCTTGGTGCAACTGGGTAAAGCTGGTCAAAACCAACAACAATCTGACAGACTTAAACCTGGCATTAAAACCAGATTACCAAAGGGTCCTATAGAAGAAATATTTTTGAAATACGAAATGGCTGGAAAAAACTATGCCCTCTGAGAGAAGAGCATCCCTCATACCCCATCCCTCCACCACCTGCCTCCTCCCCAAAGCACCGCAAACTCAAAAACACCCCAAGCCCCAGATGTTCTTCCTGCTCCTGACACTCCTCTCCTGCCATTTGCTCTAGAGCTGTCCACGGATGCTCCACGACTTGGACCAAACTGCAGTTTCAGCAAGCCTGTGACAGAGACCATCTGGGCCATCTGCACGACCCACACCCTCGCTCCAGAAAATCCCATCTCGCACTCAGGGACGGTCCTCCAGGCCCTGGGAGAACACGAGGAGGCCCCCGCCCCGACACAGAGGGAGAGGAGAGCAAGGGGGAGACGCAGAGCTGAGGTGGGCCCCGCCCCGGCTGTGCCGCCTTGCCTTCAGACTGTCCCAGGATGCAGAGGCAGCTCCCAGCCCCTGGGGTCTCAGGGCAGCCCCCCAGCTGTTGGTTCCCAGACTCCTTCCCAGGGCATGAATTCACCGGTCACAGTGGGCAGCGACCAGGCTGGACCAACCAACCAAACTGTCTCTGCTGGGAGCGTCAGCCAGGGCCTGCCTGCTAGTGCTTGGCACCCTCAGGCCCTGACGGGGCTGCTTTAGAACTTGTGCGCAGGGAAGGGCAGACCACTGACCGCTACACAGAGAATGAGCCAGTCCAGGGAGGGGAGGGCCTGGCAGATGAGCCCCTGGCAGCCTCAGGCTTGGTTCCTGCACAAACAGATCCGGTTCACCGCCGTGCGGCCCCCGACCCAAAGTGCCCTGTGTGTGCTTATATAAACAGTCCACCATGATGACTTCAGCTGGTTTGAGTAGACATTTGCTTTTTGTAACTAATATGATAGTCATATGCTTAATCATTTAAAAGCCAGCATCTGATGATTTATAAGCCCAGGAGCAGAGCTGAGGAGACTTTTCAGCAACATGTACTAGAATATATTCGTTTCCAGTTTCAAAACAGTTTTGTAGCTCCCCAAAGCCCTTTCTAAAATGCGGTCCCATGCACAAGAGGAAGCTTAGATTAGTACTGAGCCACTGTCCAGGCCCTAAGTGACAACTTGTTAAAAAACTAAAAGCTCTAACACATGCATATGAAATCCAGGAAAATGATGCTGATGAACCTACTTTCAGAGCAGGAATAGAGACACAGACATAGAGAACAGACGTGTGGACAGGGCGGGGAAAGGAGAGGCTGGGAGGAGCTGAGACAGCAGCCCTGACGTGCAACACAGGACTGGTGGGCAGCTGCCACATGACACAGGGAGCTCCGTGACGACCCGGGGGTGGGACGGCGTGGGAGGCGACGGGGGCTCCAGGAGGCAGGGACACGGGGAGCTCCGTGACGACCCGGGGGT
>JADEYB020000027.1:622974-708412 GCA_015832495.2 Alces alces
CAATGGAATATTACTCGGCCATTAAAAAGAATTCATTTGAATCAGTTCTAATGAGATGGATGAAACTGAAGCCCATTATACAGAGTGAAGTAAGCCAGAAAGATAAAGACCAACACAGTATACTAATGCATATATATGGAATTTTTAAAAGATGGTAATGATAACCCTATATGCAAAACAGAAAAAGAGACATAGATGTACAGAACAGACTTTTAGACTCTGTGGGAGAAGGTGAGGGATGATCTGAGAGAACAGCATTGAAACAAGTATACTATCAAGGGTGAAACAGATCACCAGCCCAGGTTGGATGCATGAGACAAGTGCTCAGGGCTGGTTCGCTGGGAAGACCCAGAGGGATGGGATGGGGAGGGAGGCGGGAGGGGGGATCGGGATGGGGAACACATGCACATCCATGACTGATTCATGTCAATGTATGGCAAAAACCACTACAATATCGTAAAGTAATTAGCCTCCAACTAACAACAAAAAAAAAAGTTTGTGACTGTTTGAGATGGTGAAGTCTGTTGAGAAACCGAAGTCTTTTTAAGAAAGTACTTCAGTTTGGGGCAGACTGGTGGACTCCACTTTGAAAGATGTGGATGCCAGCATGCTAACACCTCCTCTCATTTCTATCTGTGCCTTCAGCTCTTCAGTTACTTTATTTGTATGTATGCCCTGCCTGCGTGCTCAGCCGTGTCCGACTCTGTGACCCTTTGGACTGTAGGCTGCCAAGCTCCTCTGTCCGTGGGGTCTCCAGCAAGAACACTGGAGCTCCCACTCCCTCCTCCAGGGGATCTTCCGGACCCAGGGATTGAACCTGCATTTCCTGGGTCTCGAGCACCGCAGGCAAATTCTTTACCCACGGGGCCGTCGGGAGGACAGTATCTTGGTTTATAACCTTTACATCCCGTCCTGTCCGCATCATCCTCTTAATCGCCTGTCACGAGTTCTACCGACACACAAACAGGCTCAGATGCTCACCCGCCGCCCCTAGTACCTCCAGCTCTGAATTTGGGTGTTTTGTTTTTAATTTGTTGTGATTCACCTTTTAACTGGATAGATTTCAGAACTTCTGTACAAGTAGTGCCACACCCAATTTAGTCAGTGCTACACCCACAGGACGAGAAATGGCAACCCACTCCAGTACTCTTGCCTGGAGAATCCCATGGATGGAGGGGCCTGGTGGGCTACAGTCTACAGGGTTGCACGGAGCCGGACACATCTAAGCAACTCTCTCACACACACACACACACGTGCGCGCGCGCGACACCCGTACAACAAGTGGTCCAGAAAATATCTGTCCAATGCTGAAATCTATGACTGCAAAACCGTGACAACAGTTTACAGCCTATTAAGCTACTTCTACTGTATCTGTGGCCCACATAAGACAACCTGAAATCATGAATTCCTTGTTCAGGAATTGTAGTCATTCACTAGACTATCTGTCAAGGTTTACAAGCTGCCTTCCTGTCTGAGACACTTTCTTAATAAATCGTAGTGACATGTAAGGTGGCTTTTTAAAGCTATATGAATGTTTAGGGTAACATGCAAAAAGACATTCATTCACATAAATACTCAGAAGACAACCAGGTCAAGCTCAGTTTCTAATTCCAAGCCGTTACCATGGTGTGCTAGGATCAAGCTGGCACAGTCAAACCTCTGGTTAATTATTTGTGTTTTATGACCATTAACTCATCTCACCAGAACAGCTCCTTCCTGCTAAGTATTTTTCAAAAATCCAAAACTTTAACCCACTTAAATTTATACCCTTCAGCAGAACTCTCCAGCTGAGTCAGAATTAAGCACTCACAATGGAAGACACATATCCTCTGTAAGAGCCACAAAGCACGCATTTCAAAACACACCTCGCTCCTCTCTGCGCCCCTAAAAGGGCAATTCACGCGAAACAGACATCAGGCTCTCAGAAACTGCCAACTACCATCAGAACTTACACCTTTGACATTAAACGCAAAAAAAAAAAAACGTGATGGATCCGATAGACTGAAACTGAATCTGAAGAGCCTGCTTAATATTTACTGTCTGCTGCCAGCAAACCCGGCTGTAACACGAAGAAACCAAGAGGCCGGCCACAGCCCCAAACTTCTGCCTCCAGGAGCAGGAAGCTGGCAAGCCTCTGGACAGAGGATCCGGGACCCCCGACAAACAGGAGAGATGCAGTAGGTGTTGTGAGGTTTGCAGTTTTTGTCTTTCCAAAAAAAAAAAAATTGTCAAGAATTGCAGAGACCCATGCGAGGGCTTGTTCAAATCAATAACCACTCACCCCACTTCTTGCAGGCGGACGCCCTGCCCCGCCAACGCCCGCAGAGCTGGCTGTGGACTGCCTGCCTCGGGCGCTGCCCCTGTGACGGAACTGTCGCATCCTCCTGGGCCTCAGGACCATGAGCGGCGCCCGGACCGTAACTGCCAAGTAACTGGAGCCAAATTCTGGCCTCTGGCCTCACCGCACACAGCGGCATCCTCAGTGATGGAGACAAATGAGCCTTAGATGAAGGGCTTCTGAGGGACCCAAGTTCAGATGGGCTCCGAATAGACACGCGCACCCAATGGGGACGCTTCTTCGCCCTCCACTGAACCTTCTAAACATCCTCCTGTTTATATTCTAATTTTTCTCCCATCCTAACGAAGTTTTGAAGTGTGGTTATACTTAGTCCAAATTCATCTTCTGGACGAGCAGCAAGTCTCTGCTGACCTGCCTGCCTCAAGAGCTTCTGGAACGTTCACCAGCTGACAAGCTAACCCAAACAGGGCCTCGTTCTGATGAGCTGTATC
Organism: Alces alces; assembly: GCA_015832495.2. Classification (NCBI taxonomy): domain Eukaryota; kingdom Metazoa; phylum Chordata; class Mammalia; order Artiodactyla; family Cervidae; genus Alces; species Alces alces. The sequence continues at coordinate 625,765 of JADEYB020000027.1, forward strand.
TGCCACCGCCGCGGCCGGGACGCCCCCAGCCTGTGTGCTGTGCTCAGACTCTCAGCCATGCCCAGCTGCTCTTTGCGACCCCGTGGCCTGCAGCCTGCCGGGTTTCTCTGCTCATGGGAGTCTCCAGGCCAGAATACTGGAGTGGGCTGCCACGCCCTCCTCCAGGGGATCTTCCCAACCCAGGGACTGAACCCAAGTCTCTTACATCTCCGGCATTAGCAGGTGGGTTTCTTTACCACTAACACCAAACTCCTGCTGAAGGACAAATCACCCACCCGAACCAACTCCCCTGAGGCCCTGGTCAATATTGTCCACCGCTGACATTATCTTAAGGAAAAGTCCACAGGCTTTTTGTCTGATACAAACATATTATGGTGCATGGCGTGTCTGTAAGGCTTAAATATCCTTTTTCCGTTCCTCCTGAAGAGTTTAATGCAATTCACAAAAAAAGGAAAGTATGCATGTTTGGCGTAGAACTAATCCACACCACTTTTACCCCGAAACAGTCCTTCCTGTAAGCCTAGAATTAAAATGACATCCAATGTTAAGGCTTACACGCTTAGCTCATGCAATGAAGTTATAATTCAGATCTCTCACTTTCACCTCTGTTATATAATTTTATAAAGGCATTTGAAAATCAGACTAAGCTTGCATTCATAGAGTAATAGGCAGATTTCAAGATGGAGTCTTAATTTTGGGGGAATTTTGTTGCTTTGGGGGGACTTTCCAAGTTTGAGGATCTACACTAACACCAGAATATTCCCATAAAGCACTTTTGTCCTTTTTGCTGGCCTTCAGAGACAAGCTACCACCCTTTACCCAACAACCCGAAGAAATCGAATAGAGTTCAGGGTTTTAAAAGCAGCAAAAGGAAACAGTCTCTATTTAAAGGTTTTCAGGGGAAAGAGGAAGGTGTCAAGGAAAAAAAGATTCTGGAGCTGACAGTTCTTTAAATGGACTCCAAGCAGCTGTTACATTTCTTTATAAGCTCCCCTTAAGTAGTAAATGACTAAACAATATTGGGTTTTGAACCAACAGAATAGAAACTGAAGTTCCTTCACAGAAACAGTTTTCCAATAACTCTAGGAAAACATAAAAAAAATGTTTTTAGCATAACCTAAAGTTAAATTTAAGTTAGCTTCAACTTGGTTTGCAAAGAGAAGAAAAAAAAAAAATCCTTGAGTTAATGAAAGGGATTTTAGTCCAAGAGGAAGCTTAAGAAGCTTGGGTTTTACAAAAGAATCCATTTTCCTTTTTAGCCACTCTGTCTTCAGAAGGCCCAATTTTAAATGATGAATTAAATACTACGGTAATGGTTCAGTCGTAGTAAATCTGCCTGTCAAGCAAGAGACACCAGAGACATGGGTTTGTTCCCTGGGTCGGGAAGATCCTCTGGAAAAGGAAATGTCAACCCACTGCAGTATTCTTGCCTGGGAAGTTCCACGAACAGAGGAGCCTGGTGGGCTACAGTCCACGGGGTCAAAAAGAACCGGACACGCCTGCCTGACTAAACAGCAACCAGGGCAAATAGACGACAGGGACCCCAGGGCAGGCTCGCTGAGGCAGACGTGCGGGAAAGTCTGCCAGAAGCCCCTGTGACCCTCTGGAAGGTTAGGACTCCAGAAGCAAGTGTTGCAAAGTCAGCTTCAAACACTCCAGCCAGAACTCAGCCATTCCCTCTCTCAGCTGATAGAGTAACAGTAAGTTACTGTTAGATAGTAAGATAACAGAAGTTCTGTTATCTAGCCCATCCCTTTTAGCACAGGAGTTATCAGAATCAAAATGATCACCTACCCCAGCCTACCTACCTTCTTTCCAACACATGGGCACACACTCTCCAATGTGTGTCTAAGGAAGGCCAGTGAGTGAGACAGAAACGAGCCTGGCCCAGCACAGCAGGGGTTAAGACGTCAGAAAGCTGAGGCTCTGGCTGGACCAGAGGCCCAGGATGGTGGCCGCAAGTACATCCTCTTCATTTCCTTCTGTTGCCTTGTGAAGAACTCATGCTTTCAAACTGTGGTGCTGGAGAAGACTCTTGAGAGTCTCTTGGACTGCAAGGAGATCAAATCAGTCCATCCTCAAGGAGATCAACCCTGAATATTCATTGGAAGGACTGAAGCTGAAACTGAAACTCCAATACTTTGGCCACCTGATGTGAAGAGCTGACTCACTGGAAAAGACCCTGATGCTGGGAAAGACTGAGGGCAGGAAGAGAAGGGGGCAACAGAGGATGTGATGGATGGCATCACTGACTCAATGGACACGAGTTTGAGCAAGCTCCAGGAGAGAGTGGAGGACAGAGGGGCCTGGCAGCCCATGGGTCACACAGGGTCGGGCAGGACTCAGCGACTGAACAAGCCCCCCTGTGATCAGGAAGCATGTCTCCAGATGCAGCAGCACAATGGCCTGGTGAGTTCTACGATCCACAGCTGCTCCCCATGATAGCTGGCTCTGAGAAATAGCTGCCAGGAGGAGACAATCAAAACTACAAAACATCTTCCTTGTTGGTTATGGTCCAGCCTCCCAAAATGTTTTCCCCTTCTTCCCACTATAACCTCCTCAGAAGGCTGTCCAAGTCCAGAAGCAACTATAGAATCTTGGTTCATGTCTATTTTAAAAATCTGGAGGACAGTTCTGGACAACTCCACACCCATCAGTTTAAGATGAGTGGGGCTGGTATGTCCTCAGCAAACTGAATTTACTTACTGAGCAGATGCATCCCCAGACTGGGCTTCCCTGGGGGCTCAGCTGGTACAGAATCTGCTGGCAAAGCAGAAGACCTGTGTTCAATCCCTGCATTGGGGAAGACCCCCTGGGAAAGGAAGTGGCAACCCATTCCAGTATTCCTGCCTGGAAAACCCCATGGACAGAGAAGCTTGGCCAGCTATAGTCCATACGGTCAGAAGAGCCAGACATGACTTAGTGACTGAACTACCACATCGTGAGACTAACCCTAGAAGTGAGGGAGCTGACACCAGGAAGCACACAGCCTGGCCGGCGTGCCCTGGCTGGCCTCTGCCCATCCTCTGGAGGAAAGCAATTCAGTGAACCGATGTCAGGGGCTCACACCAAAGCGCAGACCGTGGTTTGCAGCCAGAGTGGCGTTTGCTGCCAAAGTGGGGCTTTTGCACAGTAAGTCAAAACAGCCAGTTCTGAAAATTGGACTGAAGTCTTCAGTCTGGAGCCAGGCAGAAATGAAGAGTGACACGTTTGGTCAGTGACCAAGGAAAACCTGCGTTTTCTGGTGACGGCAACCGAGACCTGGCGGCTTGGGTGGCGTCAGGTCCCGAACGCGCCCAGAACAGGAGACACAGCACACGGCCAGGTAAACGCGGCACCCAGGGCATCCTCAAGTGCCTTGAGGACTCACTCAAGAAGAACCAGCCTGCCAGAGCGATTCACACGGTCAGAACTGCCTCTCCAAGAACACGCCACCTGTCACAATTGGGACTAAGGGAAAAGACTTCGAGGTAAAAAAATTATAACAACAACTATCTATGGTATTGGCACGGTGTAGCAACAGAAGTTAAAAATTTGGCTTTTGGGTTCAAGTAAAAGCAAAAGGCTCATTAATCATGGGCTAAAGCTTCACATTCAGGATTTCATCCAGAATTCCACTGAATCAAGCTCCTAAAACTCCAAGTCAAAAGCCCAGTGCCAACTTTTCTGGTACTTCCCCTTAACAAAGAACATCACGGCATCTTAGGAAGAGATCGGGCGTCACCACCTGTTCACTCAGGTGTAAATCTTCGGTTCACACAGTTGCGCTTTGACTTTGGACAAGCTTCTTAGCCACTGCTCTCACAGGGGTGGTTTCCAAGTTTGTAAAGCGCGCAAAAGTCAAGACTGAGGTCTGATGTTACATGAGAAGGCACGTGGTCTCCAGGGACGCTGATGGCTTTGACTCCTTTCCGAGCCCTCAAACATCTTGTCACCCACCCACTCTTCCCCCCCGCGCACCTCTTTCAGCCCGCTGCCCCCCAATCTGTTCCCCTCCCTCCCAGGATTCCTGAGGTTGACTCTGAAGGGGAGGTGAAAATGAACATCTAGTTAGATTCTTACGAACAAAAGAGGAGACCTACCCAGAGTCAAACTTAGAAAGACAGTGAACACAAACGCCCAGACCTCTGGGTCCACACGAGGCACCAGCTGGGATCCCGGGGGCCTCACACTTTCCCACGACACGGACACTCTCAGAGCAGACCAGAGGGGAGGGAGGAGGAGGAGAGGTCGACGCCGGGCGGCAAGACTGGCTGGCAGGACAACCCCGAGCACAGCGCGGGCTGGGCCATGGCCCGCCCTCACACTGGCTCCGTCCCATGCTGTGGGCAAAGCGGGCACCAGGATTGTTGAAAACCTGAACCCAGCCACCAAGCTCAGGTTTTAATTAAGAGCATCGTCCTCAGAGCTTCTGGAGTCGGCCTCCAGGAGGAGGAAGGACCACCTGCTTCTACCTGCCCTGTGGGGGCGTGGAGGGGACGCCTGCTGGGGGCCATGCATCTCTGGGAGATGCTGACCAGAGATGCCTGCACTGACCTGACCTCCATCCCCGTCACTCCCCCGGCCTCCCGAGTCCAGGCTCCTTCCTGTCCGCCCACAGGCTCCCACCGGGTGCTGGGAACAGGAATAAGTGCCCCCTCTCAACATCCTAGAAACAGGCCCGGTGCCCGAACGGCTGAGAAGAGCATCACGAGAAAGAAACTCGCTCAGACGAGGGGAGGACAGAGACAGTCATCACAAGAAAGACAACCAGACCATGTCACGGTGGGCGGCCTGCCCAGTCCCACCCGTCAGCCTGGAGCATCGCATCCCTGGCGTTCAACAGAAAACAGGCTGGCCGTCCACCTGGAGGACAGATGGGGCTCCTGGGAATACAGAACTCCCAGCACTTAGAGGAATCCATCCCGTCTAACACCCCTCATTTGTCACAGTCTGTGAGATTCTCCATTAGGCCGTTAGTTATTTGTGACGCATACCGCCTTCCTCCATGCCAGCTTCTCTGGCAGAGCTAATTCCACACAGGGAACAGAGGTGCTGGGTAAGAAGGTCTGGAGGAGGGAAAGGGAAAGTTTTTATTTTACCTAAACTAAGATGAGTCTCTTTAAAAGGACCAGACTCCCAGATCAGAAAGATCTTTTTAAAAATGTCAGGGTTAAAAAAAAAAAGTTTTTAAAAATTTTAAATAAAAAGATAAAAATTCAAAAATAAAAAAATTATAACTTAAAATAATAAAAACAAAAATAAATTTTAAAAACGCCAGGGACCCATTTGAGACCTCACAGAAACTGGAAGAGCTCCTGCCCGGATGACTGTTGGATGCTAATGTTGTCTCTCCCCCAGATCCCCCCACCTCAACCTCACAGCAAATGTTCTAAAACTACCAACACTTTGACTAACTGCTCTGGGAGTCACCAGAATCCCGATGCTCTACTGCATGATATGTTACATGCAATCATCCTTGTAAATGGGACCAAAGTTGTCTTGTTCTAGTATGTTCTGAATAAAATCGGACTGGTTTGCTACATTGGATTCAAAAGGAAAGTACTGATCAAATAAAAGAAAAAACTCTAAAAATAAGTTGCTTAACAAGACAGATTATGTGTCCTTCATATTGTCTTTAAGACAGTTTCCGTTAAGGAAAGGCTGTAAGCGGCGTGTCTACCAGCGGGGAGGTTCTAACAGTTTCTACTCCCGTGAAGGAACTCTGACAGCACCGCCGCGTCAGAATCCCAGGTCCTCCCACACTGGGGAGGGTCAGGCGACTCGCTCTGGCCAGTGGTCGTGGGCGGCGTCCCTCCCGACCGAGGCAGAGGCCCCTGGGCGATGCTGTCTTGCCTCTGAAGGAGGCGGCCGCGAGGCTGCACGACTGTGAGGGGGGCCCCTTTGCGGCCAGGTGCAGTGAGGGGGGCGCACATCTGTGAAGCCACAGGTGGGGGACAGCGCGCTGCTGAGGCCTGAAACCTCACGGGCCCTGAGCGATCCGTGTCCGAGCTCAGACCGTGACCCCGGCCACGTGCGGGAGGATAAATGTGGGTGTCTTCAGAGGTGGGAGAGGGGAGACGCAAAGGGGTCCAACTGATGCTTGAACTCAGAAGAATGAATCAAGGGGAGAGCGGGAAGCACAGAACAGGGTCTCTCAACCAAAACGACCGAGGCTAAAACACAGCTAAGAGCCACACACCCAAAGCCTCCTCCTGGATGAGTCCACCTTGGCAGCGAGCTAAGGTTCCGACTGTCACGGCAAGGCTCTCAGCCGCAGCCCGCCTCCAGGACTGCCTGCCTCGGCAGCATGGCAGGCAGCCCTCTTGTTAATTCACAGAGTTGCTGTTCCACGCGTGAAAAATACGAAGCCGCTATGGACAGCAGCCACCTAAAAGGAGAAGCAGGAAGAGCCGCCTTCATTCCGACCAGGACCGCACCCCCCAGAGCCGGAGGCCGCTGATCCCACACACAGATGAGCCCCAAGTCATTTTTCCTATTGCTGTTTTAAATTCCGTCTTAACGTATTTATGAAACTCTGTAATCTAGTTAACATGGGAGCACGTGCCCCTCCAAATACCCCTGTTCCTGCCATCACACTGATACCCTCTTAACAGAACACACGGAAATGGAGTTCCGTCTCTAATCGAATATTCTAGCTTAATGAAATCTCCCTCAAACACTGACAAATGCTTGCTTGCCTACTGATCCGTTTTATCTCTTTGATAAGATGAACAGATATTACAGCCCTATGACTAAAAAAAAAAAAAAATTAAGTGCTTTCACTGATAAAATCAAATGTCCCGGCTGAGTAATCCAGACAGAGGGGTGACGGCCGGGATGCCCCCTCCGAGTCACGCACAAGTTGGTTCTCAACTCTGAGAACAGCTCAGCTCCCCAGATGCTCCCTCATGTAGGAATACCCAGGAGAGACAGAGGAAGAAGGGGTCCAACGAGAGCCAGTTCAGTGATCAGCGAAGACTGGGCGCTGGATGAGTAACAATCTAAAACCTAAACTTGTTTAACCCACCTTTCTAAAGACTGAAAGAAGGGTAACTTTTATTATTATTTTTTAACCCTTAGTGGTTGAAAGAGACCCTCCTCGGGAGCCATAACCTCAAAGACGACACATGGAAAGACCAAGGGGAGGCATTTAAACTGCATGACCCTCGGGAACGTCCAGGGGTCGCTGCCCAGCATCCACGCCCCTTCCTTCACCCTCGGCCCAGGCCAGAAGACCCCAGCCCGGCAGTCCGCGCCCCAGCCGGATGAGCTCCTGCCCCTCACCCCCCAACCACGCGTCCAGTTCACACGCCTGCTCCCACCCCAGCCACCTGTCCACTCTGGGCCTGGGATCCGGCTACCACCCTGACTGTCCTCTCCCCGCTCTGGAAACCTCAACAGTCCTGCTCTCTCAGCAGGTTCAAGGCCCCAAGACTTTCCCCAAAGCTGAGCCTTCCAACTCGTCACCAACAGTGACCGTCACCACCGCCCCTGTTACAGCCCGCTCCTCCCCCCACGCCCAGCTGCAGCCCCCTCCCAGACAGGCCCCGGGTCAGGGAACCTCTCTCCACCAGCCCTCCGGCTGCAGGACCCCAGACTCCGCCCGCTCCTGCCCACTTCGGTTTGGGTCCCCAGGCAGCCACAGCTGCGTGGTCCTTTCCGCGGAAACTCCGATCAGGCCAGCTCCCTCTTGAGAACCTGTGTTGGCTCCCCACCACGGCCTTCAGGCTCAGGAACGGAGATCTTCAGCCTGGCCCAAGACCTGCCCGGCGGCCACGCGACCGCGCCTGCCTCCTCTGCCCCGCGCAGACGCCACAGAGCCCGAGGGCCTTTCTGGGTCCACCACGTACAGGGCTGTGTCCACGCTGGCTTCCGACTCAGGAGGCTCTTCCTTCTCTTTCTACCTCGACAGTCCACACGCTCTAGAGCTCAAGTACTTCCCGGGGTGAGATTTTCGTGACCCCAGGCTAGGTCAGCCCCTTGTCACCCACGGTCAGAGCCCCATGGTCTTTCTGCGCGCCCACAGGATGACGGGCCCATCACCAGAGGGATGAGAACAGAGTCTCAGAGCTGTGGTTGGGGTGACAGTAAGTATCCACGGAGTAGACAGTCATCTAAAATTTTAGACCCCATTCTAAGAGAACTCCCCCCCAAACCTGTCATACTAATATTCAAATAGCTATCTGATGAGTTCACATTTTGAAAACAAGAGCTGAGAGGTGGCCTAAGGACAGAGCAGAAAGGAACTAAAATAAAGAATTAAGACATCTGCCTGGAGTACACACAGTTTTGGAGCAGATGTCAAGAATTTGGACACAAGAATATAGGAACAGTTTTCAATAAGCTGATTATCAGAAGTACAACAAAGGTACCATCTGATATCACTTTCAGCAAAACCTCCCCTTCAAATGTTATCAAAAAATCCACAAATACTGAAGTTAGAGGCCCACTTAAGTAACACCCCAAATCTGAGTCTGGTGAACAGATAGATACAAGGACACACCACCAAGGCTAAGAGAAGCCGAATCTGTGCTGTGTAGAGACTGCCCAGCTCTGGGCAAGTCCAGCAGAATCGACCCCTCAGCTCAGAAGTACAGACAGGCAGGCACTACAGCACACAATTACAAACCTGCCTGCCAACCCCAGGTTAGGGCAGGAAAAAAGGACACTCCAAGAAAGTAAAATGCCTGGATTGCTGTTTTAAATATAAATCTACTCCATGTACCTTTGAAGCCTCCTCTTCTGAATGTGTGCGAGGCTTGACTGCACTTGCTTCACAGCATCTTTATACAACCCCCAGGATGTAAGACAGGAAATTAAAGAGCATGTTCTTACAGATACCTGTCTACGTTTTATTATGATGGATTCAGGAGGGGGCCCTGGGGAGGGAAGAACATCTGGGTCCAAGCTGTAAAAATGGCTTTAAAAAAAAAAAAATACAAACCCATGAAGAATTTACTTTTTAAAAACTTTTTGGATGAAATATCACAAAAATCCATGTGATGGAAAGAATAAAATGAATGCCCCCCAAAAAAAGAATGTGTATGTGTGTGTGTACACACACACATGTATGTATAACTGAATCATTTTGTGTGTATATATGTGCACGCATGTATAACTGAGTCATTTTGTGTATATATGTGTACGTATGTATAACTGAATCATTTTGTGTGTATATATGTGCACGCATGTATAACTGAGTCATTTTGTGTATATATATGTGTGTACGTATGTATAACTGAATCATTTTGTGTATATATGTGTGTACGTATGTATAACTGATTCATTTTGTGTGTATATATGTGTGTACATATGTATAACTGAGTCATTTTGTGTATATATATATGTGCACGTATGTATAACCGAGTAATTTTGTGTGTATATATATATGTGTGTGCACGTATGTATAACTGAGTCATTTTGTGTATACATATGTGCACACATGTATAACTGAGTCATTTTGTGTGTATATATCTATGTGTATGCACGTATGTATAACTGAGTCATTTTGTGTGTATATATCTATGTGTGTGTACGTATGTATAACTGAGTCATTTTGTGTGTATATATCTATGTGTGTGTACGTATGTATAACTGAGTCTTGTGTGTATATGTGTGTGCACGTATGTATAATTGAGTCATTTTGTGTATATGTATGCACGTATGTATAACTGAGTCATTTTGTGTGTATATGTATGTGTGTGCACGTATGTATAATTGAGTCATTTTGTGTGTATATATATGTGTGTGCACGTATGTATAACTGAGTCATTTTGTGTGTATATATCTATGTGTATGCACGTATGTATAACTGAATCATTTTGTGTATATATATATGTGTGTGCACGTATGTATAAGTGAATCATTTTGTGTGTATATATGTGTGTGTGTGCATGTATGTATAACTGAGTCATTTTGTGTGTATATGTGTGTGTGTGCACGTATGTATAACTGAGTCATTTTGTGTGTATATATCTATGTGTGTGCACGTATGTATAACTGAATCATTTTGTGTATATGTGTGTGCACGCATGTATAACTGAGTCTTGTGTGTATATATGTGTGCACGTATGTATAAGTGAATAATTTTGTGTGTATATATATGTGTGTGTGTACGTATGTATAACTGAGTCATTTTGTGTATATATATGTGCACGTATGTATAACTGAGTCATTTTGTGTGTGTATGTCTATGTGTGTGCAACGTGTTGTCTGTCAAGTGCTCAATACTGGGCCATATGCAGGCCATGCTCAATAAGTGTTATCATAGTTACTATCACTCCCAGCAAACCAGCTCAGTACCTGAGGAGAATATATATGGAATACATAATTAGATGAGTAGATGGATGGTAGCCAGCACAGATGTAAGTCTCAGGGCCTTAACATCAACCATAAGATGTAAAACTTCATAAAGGTCAGCTTTTTTAGGGGCGGGGGCAGAGAGACAGAATGGGGACAGTAATGGAAATTTTAAAGGTCAAATTTGCACAGACAGGATTTGTGCATGCAAAGGCATGCAGTCCTATAAACTCAAAGTAATCCTAGGGCTCTATCTAGCTCAAAGGATTGTAAGCAAGCTTTCCAAAAAAAAGATAATAAATCACAATTTCCCTCCCTTTAGGGCTTCTCTCCTCTCCCTCAGCTGCTCTGAACAGTTTTAGGAATATGGCATCCTGACTTGTGTCCATCATCTCCTCTCCTACATGAGTCTGGATCCCACTACCACGGAGGATCACTGGGGTCAGCTCAGTCGCTCAGTCGTGCCCGGCTCTGTGAGCCCATGAATCGCAGCACACCAGGCCTCCCTGTCCATCACCAACTCCCGGACTCCACCCAAATTCATGTCCATTGAGCCCATGATGCCATCCAACCATCTCATCCTCTGTCGTCCCCTTCTCCTCCTGCCCTCAATCTTTCCCAGCATCAGGGTCTTTTCCATCTGATGGCTCTTCGCATCAGGTGGCCAAAGTACTGGAGCTTCAGCTTCAGCGTCAGTCCTTCCAGTGAACACCCAGGACTGACCTCCTCTAGGATGCACTGGTTGGATATCCTTGCAGAGCACTGGGGTCAAGGTACCATTATTTCAGCATATGGTTCCTACAAGATAAAGTGCAAAGTTCTTCTCCCAGTATTTTTATTTTCTCTCCAGATTAGAAAGGGGCTCCAGAGTCATTATTTGGGTCACAGAACTCTATAAAATGCCACAAAACCAAAACGCAACTCAAATACCAGATTTCAACTGTAAGGCATTCACATAAGTTAGACCATTAACAAAAAAAAATCACTTGGACCCAACAGAAGCCAGAAAATTAACATTTTACATGCTGCCAATCAAGAAAAACATCAAGAAAGGATCAGGGGATTTTTTTTTCAATCCTAAATCAACTCAATTCCTGGCTGAAGGCCAATCCCCAGCAACCAGTGGTTTGTTTTGCATGAAACTTTCAGCATTTCAATAATATTTTTAGAAAAACATTCAGCAGTGTGGACTGTTTTCCCGAGATCTTGTGCTTCCAGGGAATAATTAAAGGAGGGGACACACACACACGGGCTGGAGGCAGGACACTAGGAGGCAGGCAGCCTGGCATGGGGCTCGGTCTCCCCGTCCACTCCAATCACCCCTGCACAGCGGCCACTCGGAGCCTGGGCTGAGGCTTCTGATGCTGAAAGACCACTATTATCTGACAGCAGCCAGCAGCTGGCAGGAATGCCACGCACTTGCTACCCCTCAAAAGAATCCAACGTCCCCAGCACAAAGTGAGAGGAACATGTCAGTCGCTCAGTCATGTCTGACCCTTTGCAACAGCATGGACTGTGGCCCACCAGGCTCCTCTGTCCATGCGGTTCTCCAGGCAAGAACACTGGGGTCGGTTGCCATGCCCTTCTCCAGAGGATCTTCCCTACCCAGGGACTGAACCCAGGTCTCCTGCATTGCAGGCAGATTCTGAGCCCCAGGGGAAGCCTCCTGCCCTCAACTGCAAAGAGCCATCTGAACCGAGGCTACCTAACCTCCAGTCCCGTGCTCATTTGTCACAGGAAGGGCCCTTAATTCTCACGCATTAACTTACACGTGCTGACTTTTTATATACTCTTCAGTGCTCTGTGTCCAAGTCATATCATCCAGTTAAAAACTCCCTGATGAGACTCAGAGGGTCTGCTCACTCTCAGGAGAACCCTCGCCCGTATCAGCAGCTCGTACACGGTTCCGTCCACAGCGGACCCAGGAGCCGACAGTCTTCTTCTCCGAAGAGGAAGACACTGAATTCGCTTCTCACAGGCTTATTCTCTGTGCGCCCCCCATGTTCCAGTGCACAAAAATAACTATAACGCCCAGTTTTGATCTTGTGTTGGATACTGAGATCAGGAATAAACAGACCACGTATGTAGTTGTGTGGGGGAGGTTTAAACAAGAAAATGACTATATAACAATTCAAGTAGTAATTATTTCCACCGCCCACAGACACGCACCCCCCACACACACACCTCTTGCCCACAGAAGTACTGGGTAAAACTAAAATTTGCATAGAGGTGTAAGGAACACCGTACACTTAAGAAAAACCCCCGACAACCTAGTTTTCCACAAGCAGCACACAGTCCCTACTTCCAGGTCGTCTACCACACCCCGTAAAACTTCACTAGTTCAATTGGCTTATGTTCATTTCTCAGTTTTGGAAACTTTGATAGAAAAACCTCATTTAAGGTCTTTCCACATTAATATATGTGTAAGATGCATGTGACCTTAAAAAGGCATCTGAAACTATAAACCCAGACTGAACTCAAATCCAGTGGGACCTCTGGATCCAGGTGCCAGTTTGCAGAAAGCACAGAGGAATATGATGCGCTATGAGCATGCAATTAACAGGATTCCGACTGTGGGAAAGTCTACAGGTCCCAAAGCCCAGGGACGCCCCCAGATAGTGAAAGGAGTATGAAAGAGGAAGTTGTAGATTAAAAGAGACTTCAGGACATTTCCAGTTATTTTAAGTGTGCAAGATGAAACTACAGTGTCTGTGGATAACCACGGAGCAAAACTAAACTAAAAGAAATGGAGAGAAGTGATGATCTGAAAATCACAGCGGTGGTTCCTTTGGGGGAAGAAATGAGGCAAGGGGCAGACTAGCGAGCTCATCCGCTTGACCCAGGGGTGGCTGCAGCAATGCGGGCCGTATGGCAATCCACTCGACCACGCACTTTCTGTGGGGTTTAATATGTCTGCAACTTATTCTACAATGAAAGGCTTAAAAGGGCATGATCTGATTTGCTCCCTCAGGATTCTCTAAAGCTGAACTCTGCTACCACAGCCACTAACAACAGCAAGGAGATCAAACCAGTCAATCCTAAAGGAAATCAACTCTGAATGTTCATTGCAAGAACAGATGCTGAAGCTGCCATACTTTGGCCACCTGATGCAAAGAGCCAACTCATTGGAAAAGACCCTGATGCTGGGAGAGATTGAGAGAAGGAGAAGAAGGGGGTGAATGGAAGATGAGATGGCTGCATGGCATCACTGACTCAATGGACAAGAGTTTGAGCAAACTCTGGGAGATGGTGAAGGGCAGGGAAGCCTGGTGTGCTGCAGTCCATGGGGTCACAAAGAGTCAGACAAGACTTAGCAACTGAACAACAACATTCAACTTTAAAAATAAATTGCAACAAAAAATTCGGTTCCACATTTCAAGGGCCCGACAAGCAGACATTGCTGATGATGGCACAAGACAACGCTGATTCCAGAGCATTCCCAGCATCACACAATGCACCGGACGCCAGCCGGCTTTCCAGATAAGGCTGAATTCCTAGATCATCTCCCCAGAAAAGTCCTTGCAGATGCAGGAGACCCGTGGCCTCCAGGGGCTTCCATTCTTACGACTCTGCTTGTAGGTAAGATTCCTGGCAGCAGTGACAGCCACCCAGCAACCGCAGCGGCCACGGGCAGACGCCCAGTCACTGCCCGGGGCGACCAGGAGGAAGAAAAAGGAGGGGTCGGCTCGTTGCCAAGGAAGACAGCTGACTGCACCGCGCGTGACCAGACAACACACCCACACAACCTGAACAAAAACTGACTGACCTCCGAGGCTAAAAACTAGACGCACTGTGGGACTGTATATAGCAGGATCCAGTGCCTGATGATCTGAGGTGGAGCCGATGTAATAGCAACAGAGATAAACGACACAATGACTGTGATGCGCCTGAATCATCCTGAAACCGTCCCCAACTCCCATCCGTGGAAAACTGGCTCCCATGAAACCGGTCCCTGGTGCCAGGGATGGGGACCACTGCTATACAGGCCCTTACAACAGAAAGAGGGCATTAGCGGAAAAACTGGTGAAAATTCAAATGAGCTCTCCGTTAATATTGTACCAATGTGAATTTCCTGTTCTTCATAATCATGCTATGGTCATGTAAGATGTTAATACTGGAGGAGTTTGAGCAAGCTCCAGGAGTTGGTGATGGACAGGGAAGCCTGGCGTGCTCCAGTCCGTGGGGTCACAAAGAGTCGGACACGACTGAGCGACTGAACTGAAGTGAATATTGGGGGAAGTGAGATAGATAGATACTCCCTGTGCCATTTTTCAACTTTCCAGTGTCTAGAATTAGTTCAAATGTTTGAAAGAAAACTGTTTCCTCCAAAGATTTAAGGATCTGGATGATAAAAAACTCCCATTAGAGTCAAGTGTAGTTCAGTCACTTGAGGGCGAAGTAAGGTCTACAGGTCTCAAAGCCCAAGGACGCACCCAGATAAGGAAAGAGATGAAGGGGATGAAAGAGGAAGCTGTAGATTAAGAGAGACTTAAGGACATTTCCAGTTACTTGAAGTGTGTAAGGTCAAACTACAGGGGCTGTGGACAGCCAGGTGACAGAACTAGAAAAGGTGCCCAGACGTGACAGATCTAAAAGTCACACGAGCAGTTACTTGGAGGAGGAAACTTGTGCAGAACTAACTGTCCGCACACACTGCCCCACGGCAGAGTCAAAGACTGTCTCAGAAAAGTGAGCTGAATTTGAAAAGGAAGGCTATTGTTCAAAGCAGGCAACAACTTCCACCTAACAGCAGTCACAAAGGATAAAAAAGATGGCCTAGAAATTTCCCACTCCTAAGTCCTAGCAGATCTTCAATCAAATCATCAGTGATAATGTACCTAGGATTTCCTAACTTTAAATTCGGTTCAAAGACTCTTGGAGCAATAAAGATATCTAAGAGCTATGATAGGGAAACTGACCAAGGTGGGGGGTTGAGGGGAAGAAACCAACATTTTTGGCTCATTTTTAAAGCAACTTAGAAATCTAGGACATAAAGAAAATTTTCCATGGAGCATTTACAAGACTTACGTTGTATCTGGATTTAGAAAATACTGAAAAAGGTATGCATAAGGCCCATGCTTCATTTCCATTTCATCATGCTGTGTATTTTCTGAATTTATGTATTTCTAAGATCAAAACCTCAAGTCAGGACTCCCCTGAAGGTCCAGGGGCTAAGACTCCATGCTCCCAGGGCAGAGGGCCCGGGATCCAACCCTGGTCAGGGAAATAGACCCTACATGCTGCAACTAAAACACCCTCACAGACAAATAAATAATTTTTTAAAAAGAAAAAAAAAAGAATAAGAACCTCAAGTCAACACTGAAACTAAGAATTGACTTCTATATTTGTACCACTGTTGAGAAATAATTTCAATTCTAACAACGGAGTTACTTGTACTATAGAAAACAAAACCAGTAAATAACAAACTTTATGGTTATATTCAGTCACCCTTCAAATCTTGCGTGGGGGGGCCTACAAAAATCTGTACACTTAAAGATTAATACTATTGCATTTGTACATGCATACTTTTAAGTGTAAAGTCAGCTCTGTTGTAACATCTCAGTGTAAGATTAAAACCTGAGGGCAGGAGAAGGGGGAGGCAGAGGCGGAGACGGCTGGATGGCATCCCCGACTCGATGGACACGAGTTTGAGCAAATCTCAGGAGACAGTGAAGGACAGGGAAGCCTGGCGTGCCGCAGTCCACGCTGGTGCCAGGAGTCGGACACAACGAGTGAACAACAACAGCCAAGAGCAGACTGAGCACTCGCTTCCAAAGAACCAAGAGGAGCTAAAATCAAAAAGACCAAAGTCAAAAATTACGTGATTTCAAGTACAGCAGTTTTCCCTGCCTGTGAATTCTCATTCCATACAGAGCCTCATGCATTCTCGGCGCTTTAAACAGGTCTTTGTTTCCGCGTGTGTGCTCAGCTGTGGCGGACTCTCTGCTGCCCCGTGGACTGTAGCCCGCCAGGCTCCTCTGTCCATGGGATTCTCCAGGCAAGAGTACTGGAGCGGAATGCCATTTCCTACTCCAGGTCCTTATGTTATTGCCAGACTAGCAATCTAAATTATGAAAGATAAATGTACAATCTTTACTCAATAAAACTCCCAGGCTTCAGAGTACAATGCCCACTTGTCTCCAAAAGGCACTGCCATTTTTCAAAGGCAATAAAAGGAATCCAGCACCTGCTTTGTTTGCAGATTTCCTCATGCTTTAACACTGAGATTCCTGGACGAGCACCGAGACTCGCCGGTTGTAGAATTAAGGTTTAAGACTGCAGAGGACACAAAGTACAAAGGTTTGTGAGCTACCAGGAAGCAGGAAGGGGCCACGGACACCATTGCTGCACGAGCCGGGCGTGCAGACAGTCCTGTGGCTGGGACTACACACACAGCGTGGCCGCGCGTGGCCAGCTCCACCGCGGAAGGTCCCTCAACCTCCACCACCCCTCCCCGGCCTGAATTCCAAGACCAAGGCTCTTCTTGATCTCATAACTACAGAACCCACTAAGGAGGTCAAGGTCAGTACATAAATGCACATGGATTCAGATGATTAACCTACATTTAAATAGAAGCGTGTTTTTAATTACAGATACATAATATTAAATCTAATGGTTAGGAGTGCTATCTAGCTTCTTAGTGACTAAAATCTTGCCCATCTGATACAAACCTATTCTACTGCAATTTTTTCTTTTTTTTAATTCTAAGTCTCCATAGAGTTTCAGATAAAGTATACAGAACATCAAATAAAACCGACAGGACAGGGACACACAGGGAAACAAAAGCTACAAGTTGATGCATTTTCAGAATTTGGGATAAAACTTGGGACTTCAATTAATCCTCCACCATTAACAAGTTACGCAAGCACTCTGCTCAGAATGAGCCTATCACAGCTAACGTCATGAATTCTGAGTTTATGCTTTCATCGATCATGATGTGTGTGTTACACCTCTCACCATCATATTAAGTGAACCCAGGAGGCCCAGAACCTCGCCCAGTGAGTCAGCCGCTGATCTCTAGTACCTCTGCCATTTACCTGAATTACTCCACAGCATTGCTCATTTTAGACAACCATGGAAGTCTCAAACATGAACTGCTCCAGCTCCCACTCAACAACCAATCTTTATAAAGTGTGATTTTGCGAGTTAATTTGCATCACACGAGCACAAACTCAACTCAGCCATCAGGCGCTGTGATGCTTGGTGGCACAGACGAACAAAGGGAAAGCGTCAGCCCTTGAGCGGAACTTGACCTTGGACCTAAAGAATAAACATCAGTCCTACCTGCTTCTGAACCGTCATCCAGAAATTAAAGCAGAGGAGGGACACAGTACTCCATGTCAATAAGTCACGCAGAAACTAGTGTCAAACTAAAGCAATGAAAATCACTTTAGTGATCCAAAGTGACTCGAGCCATTGTAGTCACTTAGTGAGCAGCATGTGAAAAAGCTAGGTTTCCTCAGGTCTCAGGGTCAGGCGTGTGACCTGCTGTATGTGTTACATGGATGACCCACAAGGCCCCTGAGCCCCGCGCAGCGGACTCTGCTCCATGCCAGGCTGAAGCCGGCAGGGGCGGCGCGCCGGGGGAGAATGAACACACGTGCCCCTGCAGCCAAGACCCTCTGCTCTCCACCTGCAACTGTCACCTGCCAGGACACTCTGAACCGGCCCCACCCCGCTGCAGAAGTTCAAAGTTAAAAAATTAGGTATCACGACCCACATGATCATTTTATAACCGGGATTCTCCAGGCAAGACTACTGGAGTGGGTCGCCATTCTTGTCTCCAGGGGATCTTCCCGACCCAGGGTTTGAACTCGTGTCTCTCGGCTCTCCGGCATTGGCAGGCTGATTCTTTACCACTAGCGCCACCTGTGAAGCCTGCCTACTAATGTTAAACATTCATATGTGACTTCTCATGATTATAACTGCATTAAGCACCTTTGAGAACAAAAAGTATGATTTAAACTACTCCCTACACTGGAAATACTCAAGAATCAAGCTGCAAGTTTCAAAGTTTTAAAAGGGAACCATCTCCCATTTCCACTTTTTAAGGCAGTTACATATAGTTGCAGGCATTAATTCAACAAGAAGAGGAAAACAATTGAAGCTCATTTAACTTCAAAACAAATCCAAGCAAACTAAGGAAAACCTTTACCAGCACGAGCATAGCTTTCCTGAATCAATGCGTTTTATTCCAATTACAACAAACGGCAACACAAATCATACTTCATTAAAAAACATGACAGAAGGAAAATCAAGTGAAAACTACTCACAGTACAGCTTCAGAAAAAGCTGTTTCTGCAATGAGGACTTTCTGCAATGAAACAGCTGTTTACTCCAGGCCAGACGACGGGGGGCCAGGCCTTAGCCTTTGCCCAGCATCCAGCCCTGGGGAAGCGGGCAGGGGCGCCAGCTCCCCGGGCAATGGGGGCACATGCTCAGCACTTGCACTGTAGCAGCAGTCTCCTATGAGTCCCTACTCTGCAAATCTGAAATCGAGCAGAAAGCCCACCTTACGTTCTCACTTCACCATCCTTTCCCAAGGATTCTGCTTAGGGTTATAATTCTTTCCCAGAGTTTAGCACCATGGAGAAGGAAGCAGTAACTACTGGTCGTGAACAGAACAATGGCTGAACAAATATCAGCATGCAGTTTTTAAAATACAAAGTGCTACCGGTTTTATATATTATGAATGTTTTATTTCTTTATTATTTCCCTTATTAATGTGTATAAGCCTATTACAACTCAGCGTATCATCTCCAGTCCTAACCTCAAGGCTGCAAAACCCTGTGCTTCCAACTGTCATCAACAGCACCGGCTTCAGAAAAGAAAAACAAATATAGTATATTAACGCATCTATATGGAACCTAGAAAAATGGTTCTGATGAACCTATTTGCCGGGCGGGAATAGAGATGCTGACTCACTGGAAAAGACCCTGATGCTGGAAAGACTGAAGGCAAAAGAAGCGGATGACAGAGGATGAGATGGCTCAACAGCATCACTGATTCACTGGACATGAATCTGAGCAAAGCCCAGGAGATAGTGAAGGACAGGGAAGGCTGGCGTGCTGCAGTTCATGGGGTCACAAAGAGTCAGACAGGACTTAGCGACTGAAGAACAAGTAAAGACGCATCCTTCCACAGCTCCACTGTCCCGTGAGGGCTAACTGAAGTCTGGAAAAGCAGGGGGAACCTGAGGGCAGCAGGTCACTGGGTGAGCGGCACAGGGTCCAAATCCACACTGCCTGGTGTGAGGACAGCTCCACCACTTCCCAGCCATGTGACCTCGGGCAAGTCAGCAACTCCCGTGCCTTGGTCTGCTCTTCTGAAAAGTGGGTATAACCCTTGACCTTTTCAGAAGTGCTGGGTGAGAGACTAGCCGCATCACTCCAAGAATCAGTTTCACTAACAGGATAGTTGGCACTGAGGTATTAGATCTCTAGAATAAAATTCTGCTCAGAATTCAGCTGTTGATCAGATCTTCCTCTTATCCCATTTCTTACACAAGTTGGATCTAAACTTATTTATAGTGCATCTTTAGGTCCTGGGCTTCCACCTGATCTCTTACCTACCTATTTACCCCAGATAACAAATGACCTTGTATTTCCCCAAATGCCAAAACTAGAGATGTGCAGACATAAGAGGAGAAACACAGCAAATGAAGGCATTCAAGATGAACTGCCCGCATACTAATCTCACTCGCTGAACTTGGTCTTAAATAATTCCTAACTTGTGCTGACAATTTATCACATCATTCCCCTCTATTCCATTCCTGGTAGAAATTATTTCCAGAAACCATTTCCCCCTTTGTATAATTTAATAGAGGGTTTCTTTTAATGTAGCTGTAGTAATTTCAACCAGATCTGACTGCTAGGGCCATGCCAACCCTGAAATGTTCATGTCTCAGGATAAGTCTAACAAGAGGTTTGCTGGGTGGGAAGAGACTCGAAATGAAGGGTTTGTCGTGGAAACTCTGACGAACAGCGGAGGCCAGTGAGGTCTTAATTCTGTGTCACACAGGCATGCTTCAGTGTTTCCCTTCACGGCGTCATTCTTTCCTCCCCTCACATAAATTGAGGCTCTGTAAGCACCAAAAAGTTTCCGTTTGGCTCTGGAAACTGTTCTCGGCAGAACGGTTAAGAGTCTACACCCGCACTCCACCCCACCACCGGCCTGGCAGATTCATCAGGACTCATTTCAAAACGATCACATCCTGTGCTTACGGGGGACTTTTGAACAAACAGATCTAAGACGAGAGCTCGTGCATGTCCGGCAAGTGGCTGCACTTAACATGAGTTTATCTTTTGACTGACTGACGCCTGCTGAGGGCCCGTAACGCAGCGACAGCGACTGCCCTGGCACCCACGCCGTCACCACCACCCCGCCGCATGTGAGGGCACAGAGACCGTCCAGGCACAAGACGAGTAAAACCCACCAGCACCAAGCCGAGCTCCGGATCTCTCCACAGCATGACAATCCGGCTTCGGCTACTAGCAACCCCTAAGCAAAGGATCACCTCAGTGACTGTCAGACACACACCGCTGCTGGTTGAGATTCTCGCCCTGCACTCAAGGCTGGTGGGCTACGGCCCACCAGAGGCTCTCATTTCATTTGTGAGGGAGAGTCACGGATGCCTGGACACTTCTCAGTCAGAAGGCAGATACACTACGTGGTTTATTCCTTTCATTCTAAATTCAGTAGGTTTAACATTAGACAGAACTTACAGGGACAAACTGGAATTCTCCATTCTATATTTTGATTAAGCACTCTTAGCTATAACAAGCCTACACAGCATATTAAAAAGCGGAGACATCACTTTGCCAACAAAGATCCATCTAGCCAAAGCTATGGTTTTTCCAGCAGTCATGTATGGATGTGAGAGTTGGACCATAAAGAAGGCTGACCACCAAAGAATGCATGCTGTTGAAGTGTGGTGTTGGAGAAGAATCTTGAGAATCCCCTGGACTGCAAGATCAAACCAGTCAATCCTAAAGGAAATCAACCCTGAATAGTCATTGGAAGGACTGACGCTGAAGCTCCAATCCTTTGGCCACCCGATGCAAACAGCTGACTCATTGGGAAAGACCCTGGTGCAGGTGAAGATGGAGGGCAGGAGGAGAAGGGGACGACAGAGGATGAGATGGTTGGATGGCATCACCGACTCGATGGGCGTGAGCCTCAGCAAACTCGGGGAGAAAGTGTAGGACAGGGGAACCTGGTGTGCTGCCATTCATGGGGACACACACCATCGGACACGACTGAACGACTGAACAACACTCAGCTTCTGAAAGTAGTCTTCTCAGTCATCTCAAGATCTCCTCCCAGCTGACATGACTTTGGATTATAAACTAGACCTTAAAAAAGAGCAGGCAGGCAGAAGTCATCCTGATCCTTCATACCGTTTAATATTTATATAATCTCACACTCAGCAAATATTTACGTAATGTCCACTGAGTGCCAGGCACCGCATTAAACGCTGGAGACAGAGAAGGCGGACTCAGTCCTTGCCCTCGAGGCGGGCAGGGGAAACAGACAGGCCGCTGCAGGAGGAGGGTCCCACGGCACGGAGGGCGGGAAGGCCCGGGAGGCACTTCAGGGGAAGCCTCGCAGGTCTGGGCCGATTCAGGTGGGGTGAGGAGAGGGATCAAGAGAAAACACTTCCTGGGAAAGGACATCTCAAACACTTATCTCGGGTGCCGGGAGGAAGGAGAGTAGCCTTAGGGAAGCCTGAAAAAGCAAGGAGTGAGGAGACACCACGTCCTGGTGAGGAGCTGGGCTCACACCGACAGGGAAGCTCTGCAGGCAAGGTATGCTACTTTGAAAAAACACTCTGGAGGAGGAAAAAACAAGAAATGAGTGTGCTAAGCGTTAATGTGCCTTAAAACTTAAATGTGAGAGTCTTCCAGGAGAGTGAAACACTCAGGATAGTAAGTCACATTAAAGGAAACAGACATATCAAATAAACATTTGAGGTTTCTACTGCTGAGGAGGAGTAACCACTCCACACGCCTCAGCGTCGGCTTGGGGTGCAGTGTGAAGAAAAGCACTTTCACTTAATGTACCAAGCAGCGATTCAGAAAGCCATTAACCAGAAATCATTTTGTAACCAGTTTGCACCAAACGGGAATCCCCAACACCAGTTTTTTCACTGCGTCTCTGTCTCTAATGAGTAAAAACTGTTAACCCTTCCAACTGCCCACCTCAATCACACTTTCCTGCATTTTGGGGATTACAGGCAATTTCATCTTTGAAGCTGAAATAAGGATTTGGTCTGACCTCAGTGCAAAAACCTCCAGTTTCAAATTAAACTCGATCTTACTCGGACAGGTCTTTTTGGAACTCAGATAACCAAGGGTTCACCCATAGTTCATACATCTGCTAACCGGGAGGGCCTCCCTGGAGGCTCTTAGGTAAAGAATCCACCTGACAATGTAGGAGATGTGGGTTCCACCCCTGGGTCAGGAAGATCTCCTGGAGGAGGAAATGGCAACCCACTCCAGTGTTCCTGCCTGGAACATCCCATGGACAGAGGAGCCTGGTGGGGCTACAGTTTATGGGGTCACAGAGAACCGGACACAACTTAGCAACTAAACAACAATAAACCAGATTCGGGGGGGGGGGGTCCCAAGATGCTGACCTGTTTTGAAATGGAAAATCCTGGCTTCCATTTTGAAAATCAGTGGTCTGTGCGAGAGTCTGGGGGCAGTCAAGCCAGCAGGTGGGAAGGGCAGGGACTGCTAGAGGTGCAGCCCCACCTGGTCTCGGCCCCCAGCCCCTGCCAGCCCTGCTGACCGCCCTGCGTGGCTCTCGGAACTCTGTTGAAGGTCACCGTCCCTTAGAGAGACCTGGTTTTCTGGAATTCCTCAGCTCCGACAGCTAAAAGGAGAACGGCTTTTCTTCTTCCTTCTTTCAAACATCACCTTTCATTCTCAGAGAATACTGATCAAACACTATCCTGTTCAGGTGAGCTGAAATATCAATCCAGAGACAGGCCTTTAAGAAGGAATGTCATCAGGAAAGCTACAGGGAAAGCTGACTTTTAACCCTCAATGACGGAAAAATACAGAGCTTCATGGGGCCACAGGTCAAGTTCAGTACTTGGTGTGTTCTTAGCAGGAAGTGGCTCGAGACTGCACACTGACTCAGAGCCGTATTGCAGGCCACAGAGCATGACTGAAGTTCCTGCAGATGACCCCACGACCCCGCTCATCTGTGGGGATCCAGTCTGATGCAGTTCCTGGAGTGCCGGCTTCTTAGGTGGCACTAGTGGTAAAGAACCCACCTGCCAATGCAGGAGATGCAAGAGATGCAGGTTGGATCCCTGGGTCGGGTGGGGAAGAGCCCCTGGAGGAGGAAATGGCAGCCTACTCCAGTATTCTTGCCTGGAGAATCCCATGGACAGAGGAGCCTGGCGGGCCACAGAGAGTCGAACGTGACTGAAGCGACTTAGCATGCATTCTGCGGCACACTCAGGGCGCCTGCGTGACATTCGCCAAGAGGGAAGGAAGAGAAAGCAGGGAAGACCGAAGAGGCAGGTTCACCAGGTGTAGCGGACTGACCGAGCAGGCTTGCAAAGTGGCTCCTGTCGCTGTAGTCAGAGAAGCGCATGGGTCTTGCTGACTTGGAGGGAAAGAAAGGTCGGGCTGGCCCCCTCCCGTCTCCAGCAGAGAGAGCAGGAGACAAGCCGCTTTGGCTCCCTGGCCCCAGAGGAAGGGCATCTGCAGCCCCGCTCCAGGAGACTGCTGGGGCACACAGGCCGGCAGGACCGGCTCCCAGCCGGGGACAGGCCTTCTGGGCTTAAAGCTCAGCTTCGGGGACGGCCAGACAAGCTTCCTTCTCGTCCTTTCTTTTCTTAAAAAAGTAGGCAAGGAGCAGTTCTCCGCGAGCCTCACAGACATGAAATGAGCACCGAACAGATTGAGCCAACCTACAGAGCAGTAAGCCGATTCAAGTCCTGCCATCTCGGCTCTACAAAGGAGCACACTTGTCTTCATCTCTAAGAACATTAAGAAGGTCCCATGGCTTCCAGATCTACCATGTCCTCCTCCGTGATCCAGGCCCTGGTTCCACCACGTCAGGCAGCACACCCTCAGCACGGGATCCCCCGTGTCAGCTGCCCTGGGGATGCGTGGTTGGGGTTCTCCCGGTACCACGACGGGAGGATAGCAGAGTCCAGCAAGGCAAAGTGGGCGTGACCCAGCAGACCTGCAAAAGGTCCCTGCTTCCGTTAATATCTTGGGGAAAGGAAGGTGGGAAATCTTACTTTTTTTGAACACTCTTACAAAATATGCTTTTTAGATAGCATGCTCGGCTCAGTTGTGTCTGACTCTTTGCGGCCCCATGGACTGCAGCCTGCCAGGATTCTCTGTCCATGCACTTTCCCAGGCAAGAATACTAGAGTGGGTTGCCATCTCCTTCTCAATTTCTAAATGGCACAGGTAGCAAATCCAGTTGTAAGGACTAAAACTTATTTCTTTCGTTTTC
The DNA here is from genome assembly GCA_015832495.2 of Alces alces. Classification (NCBI taxonomy): domain Eukaryota; kingdom Metazoa; phylum Chordata; class Mammalia; order Artiodactyla; family Cervidae; genus Alces; species Alces alces. The sequence goes on from JADEYB020000027.1 coordinate 650,530, forward strand.
CAATTCTTACTTAACATTCACTAGAAAGATGGCACGTGCATTTCAGGCTATCTTACTCCATGAACACGACTCATTTGGAGTGCCTACCCTTCTCAAGCTGAAGCCAACTTGGCTGCAAATACGTCATCCACTGAGCAAAGCAACAGGTTGCATACTAGCAGCTAGAGACACTGCCCCTCCTTCAGTGATGGGGAAGGAATACCAAGCCAGCCCCAGACTCCAGCTGCCATCCCCAGGGCGTGTGCTGCCAGGCGCGGACGAGAACAGTCCGTCTCCTGAATAAGAAGGTGTCTATCAAACTGAGACAACAGGAAGTTAACTTAGGGAACACAGAGAAAACGTAAACATATTCTAAAATGACAAAACGTTAAGACTGAGGCAAGAGGGACGTCCCTGGTGGTCCACTGGTCAGGGTTCCGTGCTTCTACTGTAGGCGGCACAGGGCTGACCCCTGGTCGGGGAGCTAAGAGCCTGCAAGCTTCGAGGTGTGGCCAAAAACACAAAAGTGTGCAAGCACCGAAACAGGAAAACGCTGGGTAACCACTGGGCAATTAAACAACGGTGACAACCTGGGGGCGGGAGGAGGTGGGAGGGACGTTCGGAGGGGAGATGTGCATGGCAGAAACCCATCCGACACAGTAAAGCAATCGCCCTCCAGTTAAAAATAAATTAAAATTAAAGCCTGAAAAACACCACTGTCCCGAGCTAACATTATCTAAGTTACAACCAACAATAAGGTAGCAGGTGAGTATAGGCCTGCCGGAGCCAAATGCAGATGACACATAGCAATTGTAACAAGCAGTTGGCTCACTGCAGACACACTTATATTTGAAATGGCTTTTGTGAATTAACATGTGTAAATATAATAGGGGAACTCATTAACGGGATCTGGTTTAACTCTTCAAAGCAAAGAAGAGCACAGGGACTTTGCTGTTGGTCCAGTGGCCGGGAGTCCCAGCTTCCACACTGCCCGGGGCACAGCTTCCATCTGGTCGGGGAACTAAGATCCTGCAAGCTGAGAGGCACAGTCAAAAACAAAACAAAACAAAACAAAACAGAATAGCACACGTTCACTGCTATAATTTGGTTTGTAAATCCTCAATTTCAAATGTTAAGAAAGTTCACAGGACAGATAAAAAATGGCTAAAATGTGTTGGAAAAAGTGCTTAACCTCACATAGGAGATGAAACTTGAAAGAAGCTCCTTTCATCTACCAGAGCAAAAATGCAGAGGATTTATTTGCATTATCCAACATTGGTTAAGAGTGAAGACAAAGTGGTACTCTCACATTGATACTGAAATACAAATTGGAACCTTTCTGGAGAGCAACTTAGCTGTGCTTATTAAAGTTTAAAATGTATCCACACACTTCTAAGTATCTATTGCAGACATGCCTATACTAGAGCCCAAGGATACTGACAGCTTCATTTGCTAAGAACTTAGAAACAATTAAAATGTCCCTCAGTAGAGACAGGTGAATCAGTTTGATGTTTCCACACATGCAACTAAATAAGGCAGAATTGACATTCTGAGAGAGAAGCATTTCCCCAAACCCACTGCCTACTGCTGGAAAAATGTGTAAGAGTGATTGAAAATTCAGATCTTTTTAAAAAGTATGTGTAATTTAGTGAATGCATGGATGTCTGAAGTTATGCCTGAGGGAAAAGAAAACAAGGATACAATTTCATTTTTATACAGTGTTTGTACAATTTACAAGCATCACTTTTATAACTGAGGTAAAAGGGGGCAATGCTGACGTGAGGCCAGTGACCTGATAATCCACCGAAAGCTCTGCAGACGCTCCCTGGGAACCCACTGGGGTCCTGCCACGGTCAACACACCCGCTCTCCAATTTCAACAACAAAACCTGCAGGTCTGAAAAGGGTCAACTTTATTATCCCAGACTCTTTGCCTGTAGAAAAGGACCGTTTTTTAAATAACATACCCACTTTCTCTTGTACATTATTTAGGACATTTAGTAAATACCTTTCCTTATGAGTTTTCATAGGTCTCCACTCAAGCACATTACCAAAAATGACAGGAGAAGGAAATCACATTGGGCCCGGAATCACAAGGTTACATCCTTAAACTCCATGTTCAAAGAGTTCAAATGATGCCTCCGAAGCTCAGGCCCACAATTCTGAGAACCGGAAAGAGTCACATTTCCTCCTATCTCTAAGACACACGCTCACTCTTTTTCAAAGGACTCTCTGGATTACTCTCCAAATAAGTTTATTCAACAGGGGTGTTAAGCACAGTGTGAAGAAAGTGGAATGCTGATGGGTAATGCCACAAAATATCTGCACCTAAAAATGTTTAGGAAACGTATATAAGAAACACATTCACAGTGTGTGGAAGGTTTTGAAAGGTGACCAACTTACTAGCACAATTTTAAAGTCATAAAGAGTACACCCTGTGTGTCTCTAATGCGCTTAATATTAAACAGCATTAGGATAATATTTTCCAGGCTAGAATGTACTTTCCACTTGCCCTAATAAACCGAAGCCCAGATGGGAAATGTAACCAGGACTAAGTAAACATAATATAGAGGGTGAGGAGAGCTAATGACCTAGGATGTCTTCACGAGCAATAAAGCATTCAAAAAGAAAAAAAGTTTCAACAAACAGAGGGTATGAAAAGCTGGGCATTTGGAGTATGTAAAATAAATGCACCTTCAGAGAGGAAATGCGTTTCTGTGGATCCAGCCGAGAGTGTCAGATGCTGTCACAAAGCTGACGTGAGGGAGAGACATGCCTCATGAAGCAGCCTTTAAAACATGCAGACTTAATTCTGGCTGACAATCCATCATCAAAACCCCCAGGCATCTTACTAGGGTGCTGTATGGCCCACAGTGAGAAGTCCAACCCAGTTCCTAGTAAAAGATGAACCGAAACAGGAAGAACAGCCACACAAACACAAAGCGATTCCATTTTTTCTGAACACCCACACAAAGACAGCAGTTTCTGACAAGAATGTTCTTGGCAAAAAAAAAGTTACAGGAAGGTTTTATTTCCTTGAAGAAAAAGGCAGGTCTATACGCAGATTACCAGGCAATACCAAATGGTGTTCTTCCCCCAGGCCCAAGTTTACAGCCTTCACATTTTGAAAACATCTGAATGTGTTTTTGCTTTTTTATCAAATAAAAGATGACTGGAAACACTGTTCTTGTCTGGAATGCTTAGTTCTTGTTGTACTTGAAAATAAAATCCAACATGGCAGCTTACCTTGGCACTGGAAGCCTTGTTTCCCAAACCCCCTGAAAAACAAATAAGAAAAATTTCTTATTTTCTGTTGACACCATATCTTAAGCCAGTTATATGACAAAGCATTCTACAGAAGTAAAAGTTTGCATTTGAAACCCAATGATTCGACAGGAAAACATGCCTAAACAGCTCAAAGTGCAGAGTCAGGTCATCTTTGAAAAGATATGGCCTCCAAAGTCTCAGTGAACTCATTTCAACATATTCAAGGTTCTTGCCAGGTTTTTTTCCCTAATATTTTATCAGTACTTAATTTAAGAACATGACTATAAAGTTGTTGGCTACGATATCCAAGTAACAAGAAGAACTTTATGGTTAAAAAATCAAATCTACAAAGATGGCTGAATTTGGTCCCTAAAGACCAACTGAAAATCTTTTTGCCCTAAAAACAAACAAGTGGCTTCATCATTTGCTATGAAGTATTATTTACCTAGAAATTACCAGGTAGCACCACTCTTAACACTAAATTTTGGCTTAATTAAGAGCCAGATTTTACAGTGTCATCCCTATTGTTTGCATGTGAGATTATGATCTGATTTTACTGTGAACTAACAGCATTCAAAGCACATTCAGAAGCTATATTGCTCCTGTAAATTACTTTAGAGAATTTACTCTCTTAGCAGAGAACTCCGACATGGACATTAAATTGCAAACACCATTTCAACTAGGATGAACTACATTAAAATTCTCAGAAGGTTATGAGTCATAATCTCTTGCTTTACATAGCATTTTAAATTTACAAAGCACTTCACATATCTTTATAATTAACTTAGTCACTCCCCACCCCCCAAAAAATTTAAATGCAAACAGTTTTAAAATATCAGTGCTTTAATATCTGAGTTGTAAACTAGGGAAACAGAAGAACATTGAAAAATCAAAACCACAGCTAGACCGTGCTGGGGAATATTTTCCTGGAACTTCCGAGGGGTTGCTCTGCAGCTAAGTGGAGAAGAGGAGTATCGACTGTGGGGAAGAAGAGGACAAGGAGATCTTTATTTCCACTTCACGCTACACCTGGTGACCCAACAGGCCACATCAGTTCACAGGGGCTAACAAACGACAGTGGAAAGTCTTCAGCAAGTCTGGATGTACAGGTTGCAAGTGTCTTTTCTACCTTACCCTTGTCCTGCAAAAGTAATCGGCAGTCTGTTCTGTTTTAATGGAATTTCACAGCTGACGTGAAATTCACGTGAGGCCGAAGACCTCCCCTTAACTAAATGCAATCTCTCTGCCTTGAGGCTCCAAGAACTGACGCTAAGCAGTCTTGTCTACAATTGACCTAGGAGCTCAACCGCTTCAGGCGCTGACTACACCTCGGAAATCATTCAGAGAGGTGGCTGTGCTTTATACATAAGTATGCTTTGGAGTGGATTTCTAAAAAGAAACGTAGACATTAAGCACCTTATTAGCACATTTGTGGGGTTTCCCTATAAGATTCCCCCAGGTGTGACGGCTTCAGAGAAAGCCATCCCTAAAGGAGAAGTTAAGCACCTATTAATTAGCACGTTTGCGGGACTCGCCCTTGGAGACGGTCTTCCCGTGCGAAGCATTCAAGCAGCGTTCTCCCAAGAGCCCCACAAGATCCAGGAACCACACAACGGCTGGGCAGTCACCCGACGCCACTCCCCCCGGGGTAGGGGAGTTAAGGAAGCCTAGACGGCTCTGACTTGGTGGGCGGGGGGCTTCCTACATACAGCAGCAAGAGACTGAATGGGTGGAGGTTGGCAACGCAAGAGGAAAAAAAACTAACGCTTCTCCAAGTGAGGCATCTGCACTGCCTTTAGTTTCAGCTTTCTTAAAACAACTGGAGGAGAGGGGTCATCAACCTTTTAAAAGTCAGTCAAAGTCATCAACGTCTCCCCAGAAACAAGCACCGCGCGATTCCCCCCGGCTTGGCGGGATCGGGGACCTGCAACCTGTCCGGCAGCCGCGGCGCGTAAAGCGCAGCCCGGGGGACACCGCTGCCTGGAAGTTACCTGGGCTCGGCGGCCGCAGGCCGGTGGCAGCCCCGGGCAGGCCTGTGTCCTCCCGGCCCCGCGCGGCCCGGGTCGGCTCCAGAGGCCGCCCGCGCCCCCGCCCCGCCGGCCGGCCGGCCGGCCGCCGCCCTCCCCGCGCCCGCCTCAACAGTTTGCCGCCGCTCCTCCCGGCTCGCGGGCCCGGCCCGGGGAGAGGTCCGCGCGCGCGGCGGGGCCCGGGCAGCCTCCCGGGGCCGCCCTCCGAGTCTCCGGCCCGGGGAGACGTCCGCGCCGCGCCCGGGGTCCCGCCGGGAGCGGACTCTCCGCGGGGCCGAGCGAGGCTCCGGGCGAGTCCGGGGGCGGCGCGCACCCACCAGATGAAGTCGGTGCAGTGGCTGCAGAAGGTGGGCTGCTTGAAGAAGCGCGCGATGAAGCGGTGGTTCTTCACCTCGTGCACGTTCTTCTGCCTCAGCGCCCCTTTGCGGGCGAAGCGGTTGGCCACGTCCTGTGGCGCCGCCGGTTCGGCGGCCGGGAAGACGTCAGCCATGGTCCCCCGCCACCTCCTGCCGCGCCGGGTACGGGCGGCGGCCGAGGGCGGCCGGGAGCCGGGCGGGCGCGGAGCGGAGCGGAGCGGAGCCGCGGGCTCGCTGTGGCCGCTCGGCTCTGACGGCGGCGCCGGCGCTCGCGCTTCCTAGTCGGGCGGCGGGGGCGGCCCGCCCACCGCGCATGCCCGAGCGCGGCCCGGCAGACAGGGCGGGGGCGCGCGGGGAGGCCCGGGCGCGCGCGGAGAGGGCCGGGGGCGCGCGCGGAGGGAGGGCGGGGCCGCGCGGGCGGGCCGGGCCGGCGGGGGCGCTCAGGGGGCGGGGACGCACGGGAAGGCGGGGGCGCGCGCGGAGGGTGCCGGCGGCCCCGCGGCCTCCGAGCCACCCAGGAAGCGCCCTCTCCGGTTCCCCCGGGTTGGCCGGGCTCCTCCCTCCCGCGCTCCGCTCCTCCCGCCCCAGGCGCAGCCCCGCGTCCCGGGCCGACTCCTGGCCGCGCCCCTTTCCAGGACCCAGCGCGGTCCCGGGACGGACGCCCGCGCCGCTCTGAGGCTCAGCCCCTCCGCGGCCTGCACCCTGTGCCGCCTGCGGCCCCGCGCCCTGTGGACACGTCTGATGTGTTGGGACGCCTAGGGGACCTGTCCTGGCTGTTCACCCCGTTACCCGTTGGGTAACCACGCTTACAGCGTGGGTGATCAGGTCTTCTTGACTTTACAAGCCCCGAGCCTTAATTTAGACACGGTTTTGCAGCCTAAAGCTGATGACTACCCTACAGGCAGGTGCCGAGCGCAGCCAGTTCGTTTGTAAACTGCAGAGTGGAACTGCCCCGTGACAGCGTGGCTGGCGCGGACCGGCGAGGCACGCGCGTGGGGCTGGACCGACTGGTCACTTGCTGAATACTCGTTAACTCTACCAGAGGATGCTAAAATACATGAGGGAAACGTTTCATTGTTGTTTTATTTCATTGTCAGATTCGCTCAGATCAGAAATTAACGCATGTATTAAAAGGAATATGTTTAATCCTTCAAGAAGTTAGGAAAAGAAATAGAGAAGGAAGGAAGAAAGAAATCTTTCCTAAGATCTATACTATCTTAGAATACATAGGCCAAGTAGGGCTACCATTTTTTTAAGATTGCTCAGTTGAACGCCTGTTGGTAGGAATGTCTTTTGTTTTGACAGGGGTAATGACCGGCCCTTAATGGGGCGTGTACTTCCAGCGCTCACTCACAATCTTTCTGGCCAGTGTTCTTGGAGCTTAAGAACATTGCACCTCTTGCTCTTCTGGTCAGAAACTTATCCACTTTTGGTGCCGCCCGAAGTCCAAGGTGGGGCGGGGGCTTCCCAGGTGGGACTAGTGGTAAAGAACCCACCTGCCAGTGCAGGAGATGCAAGAGACATGGGTTCCATCCCTGGGTCAGGAAGATTCCCCCTGGAGGGGCATGGCAACCCACTCCAATGTTCTTGCCAGGAGAATCTCATGGACAGAGGATCCTGGCGGGCTACAGTCCATGGGGTCGCGAAGAGTTGGACACGACTGAAGTGATGTAACATGCATGCCAGTTCAAGGAAGCAAAAAAAGGAAGATGCAAGGAAAGGAATGAAAAGTAGGGAATGTAGGAAAATAGAGCAAGTTCTCCACAAAGCACTATTACCATCTCAAGCACGGTCGTGTATTGCTTAATACTTTTAAGTTACATAGAAAAATCACGGTGCTTGTAAATACTTGTAATTGATGGTCAAAAGAAACACATATTCTTGCCTCAAAACCACCTGGATCTAAGACAGTGTGTGAAGACAAGCTGTTGCTTCCCTGAAGCTCCGAGATGGGAGAGCTGGGAGGAGGGGCGGTAGGTGAGATGACATCTGAGCAGGGGGGCAGGGAGGTGAGCTGAGAGCCCAGTAGACCCTGCAAGGAGTCCGCTGTCAGGGTGGAGAGACCGGAGGCAATATCTCATTTCTCTGGGGCTGTGGTTTTCCTTTCTTGCCTCCCTTATTACTGTTGTTCCCTGTGAGTAGGGAGAGAACTAACTGGAAGTTTCTTGAGTGATGACTGAGCGCACGCGCTCAATTGCCTACAGCTGTGCTCAGTTCTGGGGCGGGTGGGGATGCACCTGGGCGGAGTCCTCGAGCCGTGGAGCACGGCCCCAGCAAGGCAGGTGGGGGCGCGGGCCGCACGTGGCCCTGGAACCCAGCCGGGCCCTGCGGGGCTCCTGGGCACTTACGCCCTTCTGTGTCCCCGTTTCTTGGTTAAAGGAAAGAGGCTTCATTCAGCCCGAATAACCGTCCCTGAGTTCCAAAAGGTAAGTTCAAATAAATAAATGCTGACTAGGGAAGGAAGGGGATGTGGAAATGAGGGAGGAACCGTGGAGAAGCAGATCAGCTGTGGGGCAGGGTCTCTGTCCCCCCACGCCCAAGGGTCACCCAGAGCACAATCTTTGAGCTGGTCTGAAGGTGCGGGAACCCCCAGCAGGGGGCGGACTTAACGGCATGCTGCCTGCAGGCACTTAGATCCCAGACCGCTCAGAACCAGAAGGTTGATGGTGTTGCTGGCCCAAATCTTGGCTTTCTCTGCCCACTGAAGCTGAATAGAAAGCCGGCTTCAATCCTCAGCCGGCAGAGAGGGGAACCCCCTAGGCTCGTGGCTCAAGAACAATGCTCCCCATGAGGAGTCCAGGGACTTCCATGAGAAGAGGGCTCGCAGTAGTTGGTGAGGAGGAGTAAAGGTGTTTGGCTCTTGATGTCTTCCTGTCGCATTGTTTCAAAGACAGTCACAGGCTGGCATCAGTAACCCAGTAATTGAGTCTGGCAGTTCGGTGGCTCTGTGGCCTTCTTTCTGATGTGTAGAGGGGAAGGGTGTTGTAAGGGTAGACACTAGGAATGCAGAAAAGTAAACTTAGATACAGACATGCAGTTAGGAGCAGTTAAAGTAAAAAAACCAAAAAACAAAAAGAACTAGGAACGTTCAGGCCTGTTCTCATCATCCTCTTTGTTCTCAGGATTGAGAAAGAAAAAAACTCATTCCTTTTTCTACTCTGTCACTGCAACAACGGTTCCGACTCCTGGCTACCCCAGCACCCATCCATCAGAAGGACGTTCACGGGCTGATCACGCCCTCTGTGAAGCATTACTGTAAAGCTCCCCACTGCCCCTTCCAGGTCTTAACACCAGTTCTGAGGGCATGAGGCCACTGTAGCACCCTCTGCCTGGCAAAGCAATAAAACTACTGTACGTCACCCCAGGCTCTGTCTCTCAGATTTAATTCCGTGGCCAGTACAGAGACCAGATTCGGCTTTAGCCCCTGCAGCCCACCTGGCAGGGTCTCCACGGGGTCACTAAAATGGAGGGGTTTCCAGAAAGAGAGACCCCTGTGCAGGGGGAGGGCCAGTGAGACGTGGTGGCAGTGATGATTTTAGAGTCTGCTGTTTCCTGGGGAAGGCACGGGAGAGCAGGAACTGCAGACTGAATGTGGGGTTTGTGAGAACCCTCCTCTGTGACCCCTGACTCTGAGGAGTAAGCCTGACACTGTGCAGAGGTGCTGCCTAGACCAGACTTTTGGAAAGCATCAAAGAAAAACATTATCAAACCCTAACTGAATATACTGCATTTTAAGAAGTCCGTAATTCCCTGGTAAGTGAAGGAAGCAGGATGTAAAACAGTATTCGGAGATGCCATTTTTTAGATGTATGTACACCCATATCTGGGCTTCCTGGGTGGCTCAGTGGTAAAGAATCTACATGCCAATGCAGGAGATGTGGGTTCTATCCCTGGGTCAGGAAGATCCCCTGGAGAAGGAAATGGGAACCCACTCCAGCATTCTTGCCTAGAGAATTCCATGGACAGAGGAGTCTGGTGGGCCACAGTGCATGGGGTTGCAAAAGAGTCAGGCATGACTAAGTGACTGAGCACACATGCCCAGCCACGTCTATATGCTCCAGATAAGCTTGTGCGTGTACACACAGGTGTATACAGGCACATACATGGTGAATGTTCATATGAGTCACTTTCTCTGGGTGGCTGGAGCACAAACACTCTTCTGATCAGAAAGAGAAGCCTTCGGCTCAGGACTCACATTTTGAAAGGACATTAAAAGTCACATTTCTAATGTCACCAAAAGAAGGTATTTATTACTTTTAACACAAAAAGTTTTATTGCCAGAATTTTATTGTTGTTGCATGGAGATAGTACCGGTTTGAATGCGGAATGTTTGAGAAGTGTGTTTACAGCCAGTGGCCCTCAGCTCTTCCGTAGCCCTGGTCCGCTACTAGAAGCTAAATTTCCAAGTGGACTGCCCAACGACGCCTCTAGCTGTCCAGGATTTCTGCTTCCTCCACAAAGCATTTTTCCACCACTTTCTCCCAGTTTTCCTACAGAAGACATGACACAAACCAGACAGAGGATCAGAAAACCTGGGTTGGAGTCCAAGCTTCAACACTTACTGGTTTGTGTCATTGGGATAAATTAACTTCTCCAAGTCTCTCTCCATGTAAAAATGGAGATTCGTAACTACCCTAGGATTTCCTTGGAAATTTAACCAGATGATACATGCATATATATAAATGTACATAAATATAAACAAAATCAGGTGATGTGCGCTGAGTACCGAAGGCTCAGACAAACGCAAGGCGGGGGTCTGTCTTGGAGAACCCCGCGGAGAAGAGCCTGGCAGGCTTCAGGCTACAGGTTCACCGAAAGTCGGACATGGCTGAAGCGACTTAGCACACACACAGTTTATCTAAATCAATCCTATACTAAACAAAACTGTAAACATGTGTAAAGCTAAATCTCTAAGTCCTCTAAAACAAAAACAGGCAAACTGGGAGACTGGAGCAAGAAAGAGCAGGCCTTTCACAGGGCGTTCAGCTGCCTCTCCTGGGGCAGGACCGCTCTGCGCCCAGGGTATGAGAGTCGGCTCAGCTTCAAGCAAGGGGCTCAGCTGCTGGTGCGGTGGCTAGGATGTCACCCTCCAATGCAGGGGGCGCAGGCGGCCCTAAAATCCCACAGGCCTCGTGGGCAAAAAGCCAAAACATAAAGCAGAAGCGATGTTGTAACAAATTCAATAAAGACTTTAAGAATGGTTCACGTTGGAAAAAAAAAAGCTTAGTTCCAACCCCAAAGCACTCCAGGGCTCCAGTTGTGTGATCGGCCCTTCACTAGACCCAGGAATCTGTACAAAAGGAAAAAGGCGCATTCCCCGCCCTCTGGGAGCTCAGAGAGTAGAGCGGTCAGTCCAGGAGCGGAATCTTATTGAGAGAAGTGCTGTCCAACAAGCAGAAGAAGTAAGCTGAAAGACTGTCCTTTCTCTTGTCCCTCAATGGACCTGAATCAAAATCCAATCCATGACCCCCAACCGGACTTTTCAACCCCCTCTTCTTCTCCCCCCTACTTTCACCCTGAACCCCCACTCTCAACAGCCTCTCAGAAACCACCCCCCCAAATACTCCTTCTGTGCCCCCAGCCTGCCGGGCTTCTACCCCCTCTCCTCCCCTTTATGGTTTTCTGCGCTCTTTACTTTATGCCACTTTCAGCACAAGTTCCTGCACCTCTCCCTTCAGGGTAAGGCTTTCCAACCTCCTCTTATGATTTTGCACCACAGAAAGCCTAGCAACCAGCGTTTTAAAGGATAAGTGGGGGGCTCCCCTGGTGGTCCAGAGCTTATGATTTCCCCTTCCAGTGCAGGGGGGTGGTGTCGTCCCTGGTCAGGGAACTAAGATCCCGCATGCTGAGCAGCCAAAAAACCAAAACACAAAACAGAGGCAACATTTTAAACAAATAAAGACTTTACAAATGAGCCACATGAAAAAAAATGTTTTTTTAATCTTAAAAAATAAAAAGGTGGGTTGGGCTGGGAGTGAACGCCAGGGTGGCCGAGCAGAAGGAAAATGCTGGCTATTTGCTCGACTCCTCACCCTTTGTTTAGCAATGAATGCTGGGTCCTGGAATGTTCATATATTATCTGGTGTTCACTATATATATCTCTGCTTTTGTGTAACTTACATTCTCTTCAATAATTTGGGCGGGAGAGGGAAGTCTGTGGACACTCCCACCCAGGAAAACGTAACTCACCCGCTTGCTCACTTCTGTTCTGATGACAGCCGTCATTTAAAAAGCACATGCAAAAAAAAAAAAAAAAAAAACAGCACATGCATGACCACCATCAACACGCCGAGGTGGTTTCAGTTTGGGTGTTTTGTGCTGTATGCAGTCACAGAGTAAAAACAGCCCTTCTCTTACCAATGGGCACAGGGCAAGGATTCCAGCGGAACTTGGAGAGGCTGGTGGCAAGGTATGTGCTGTGAGGTTTACTTAGGGAAATCAGTAAGCGAGGTGGAATGCCAGCTTCCCCTTGGGAGGAGTGTTTCACAAGAGTCGGCTCAGCGATGACAGCCTGGTTCTTTTGAACGCACGCTTAATTTTTTTGGCAAACTGTACAATCTGCGATTGTTCCTGTGGTTGATATAGCCTTAGAACTATCTCCAAAAGCCTTGGAGTCCATCCAAACGTCATCCAGATTTCTTTGTGGGATATGACTCCAAACAAGCAGGAAGGATAGAAGAAGCATTCAGAAACACCAGGAAATCTGCATAAGCACCAACGCTCAGGGACTGGACAGGGTGTCAGGGGTGAACAGTGAACAGAACTCACAGGCAAGTCTGGCTCAGCCTCTTGTGGGGTCACTGGTCCTTTCTCTTGGGTCCCGGTGCACACAAGGTTTGGTTTGTGCCCTCCAAGAGTCTCTGTTTCCCCGTCTGTGGAAGTTCTGTAATCAAATCCCGCTGACCTTCACAGTCAGATTCCCTGGGGATTCCCAGGCCCTTTGCTGGATCCGTAGGTTGGGATATCTGTTGTGGGGCTTAGACCCTTCGCATCAGTGCGAGAACTTCCCTAGTATAATTGTTCTCCAGTTTGCGGGTCGCCCACCTGGTGGTTCTATGGCAGGGCTGCCGGTGACCTTCTCCAACAGGACTCCGGGAGGTGGTGACGGACAGGCAGGCCTGGCTGCTGCAGTCCACGGGGTCGCAAAGGGTCCGACGTGGCTGAGCGAGTGAACACGGTGCACAGAAGAGAGTTTCCCTGGAGAGGTGGGAGCTGGTCACAGCTTGCTTGGAGGGGCTTTAAAGAGAGGGAAAGAAGAGAAACAAGTCAGAGAGGAAGGGGTACTGTTGCAAACAAGATTTGTTTTTGTTTTTTTCTAAGTGGAGGAGGGTGGTCAGTGAGATCTAAATACATTTTTTTATAGGAAAATAACATCATATTTGTATGATGATGGGCATGACCCTGGAGGAATGTGAAGTGTGAAAGTGTTATTGCTCAGTTGTGTCTAGCTCTTTGTGACCCCATGGGCTGTAGCCTACCAACCAGGTTCCCTGTCCATGGAATTCTCCAGGCAAGAATACTTGAGTGGGTAACCATTCACTTCTCCAGGGGATCTTCCCAACCCAGGGATTAAATCCAGGTCTCCTGCATTGCAGGCAGATTCTTTACCATCTAAGCCACTTAGATGGGAAGCCCAGAAAAATGAATACTAAACAGACACAGCAAATAGTTATGTTGGCTAAATATGGCTGATAGGTATTGGGAAAGAAAGAGTTTTCCTCTACCCTCTGAAGTTGAGCGATGGGGCATGTGAATTAATGCAAGACAACAGGAGAAAAGGCCAGTTTTTATTCAGGTACACAAAAGCAAAGAGATAATGTTACTCAAAGGTGTGGTTAGAACTGGGGGCTCAGAGTCCATCTTAACAGGGAGAGAGAGAGGACCAAAGGGCACTTATCTAAAGTCAGAGATACACGGGCTCTTCGGGAAATATATATCTTTGTGATATGGTCTCTTTAGATGATGTCTTATCCCGGTGATTCCACCTCCAGTGATAAAAGTTGTGAAACTCCCAGGGAGGGGATTTATGACAGCTGAGTTCTTTGGCAAGGCTCTGCTCTCGGACAGATAAGGAGAGTTCAGGCAAAGCTTTCCTGCCTTTAGACTCTCAAGTGACTCTGGCTCCAGTAGTGTGTCAACGCCACAGTGGCCTGTTCTATACGGGAGTCTGCGGGACAGCGACTGTTAGTTAAAAACAGCCGAGCTCCACGGGCCGTCAGCAGAAAAGTCAGTTCCTGGTGCCATAGTTCCAGATTTCTTCTCCTTCGGAATGTCTGGTGATGACCTTGGCTCAGTGAGATCATCTCCAGCGGCAGGTCAGCTTCAGGGTCTTCTCTTCAGTGGGTAAACGTCCTTCACCTCGGAGACCCAGAGTTAACTCTCTCACTGAGACATTAAACCTACGGGATTTGCATTTGTGAGTTAAGTTTAGAAACTGTGTATATTCATTTTCAAGAGAGTTTGGCATATTAGAAGATTTAACAGGTTAAAACGTGTCGCTGAATCGGGGCACGGGCTGCGATTTTAAGGTGGAATCTCTCTCACTTTGTGAGAGGCATGAAAACGCTGAGAGAATCTTAAGACTCACCAGGCTGTCTCCCTTGCAGTTTTATTGGGATATAATTGACATGGCCACTCAGGCATGCCTGACTCCGCGGCCCCATAGACTGTAGCCCGCCAGGCTCCTCTGTCCATGGGATTCTCCAGGCAAGAACACAGGAGTGGGTTGCATGCCATCCTCCAGGGGATCTTCCCAACCCAGGGATTGAACCTGTGTCTCCTGCATTGGCAGGCAGACTATTGACCTTCTGAGCCACCAGGAATAGGGGAGTAAGACGCGCAGCACATGATTTGACTTACATATACCATGAAATGATTATGACAACTTAGGGAGCATCCACCTTCTCATTTAGCACCAGTTTTGTAAGTTAAAATTTCTAGATTTATGAAACTTAAGTTTTAAATCTTATTAAGGGGACCTTTGTTTGTCAGGAAATTGACTGTTTACTATTATCCATTTCCTCATGCATCTCTAAGGTGACTTGTAATAAAAGAGAACCATTTGTACACTTTAAAAGCTTAAGGAAGAACTGTTTTTATATCTGACTTTAGCTAATTGAACATGGATGTTAAAAATATATCCTGCTGAATGTTTTTCTGGGCAAAAGAATAACATAGGTGACCCTCAGGGTCATAAGAAGTCTCGTTGACAGTTCTGTGTGTAATTTTATCTCATACCCACATTTACATAGGGATTTTTTTCTGTCCTTTTAAAGATTTTGTTTATTTTTAATTGGAGGATAATTGCTTTACAACATGGTGCTGATTTCTGCCAAACGTCGATGTCAATCAGCCATAGGCATACAGACGTCTCTCCCTTCCGTGTCGAGCGTCCCTCCCACCCCCCACCTCGTCCCACCCCTCTAGGTTAACCAAGGTCTAGGAACCAGCAGGAAGCCCAGTGCAGTAGCTGGGGTACTGCATGTGCACACACTTCTAAGAGTTCTAGAGTTGCTTTCTGAAAAGTGTCACAGATTCAGAGTGAATTGGACTAAAGTTGTCAAATCTTGATTTATTATCTTTAAAACTAGATGTCAGTGATCGTAAAATGGTTTGAGGGACTTCCCTGGTGATCCAGTGGTTAGACTCTGTTCTTCCATTTCAAGGGCATGGGTATGATTCCTGGTCTGGGAACCAAGATCCCATCAGCAGCAAAATAAAATAAAAGCAATGACATGTATCTATAAAAATTTCTTTAAAAATTAAAAAATTATTTCAGCTAAATATATACATCAATATATTTATAATAGATATATTAAATTATAAATATATTAGCATAAATAATATTAACATATTTATTAATAGTATATTTTACTTAAATGTATTCAATATACCATAAATATATTAGATATAAATATATTGTTAATATAAATAATATATATTTAGCTCAAAACATGCATATAGATATATATGTATACATACACACACACACACACAGAAATGGAAATGAAAGTTCAACAGTGATAAAACTCTGGCCTACCAAATTGCTCCAGAGCTTTAGAAAAAAAATTAGCGGAGTTCTGAAGGCGTGAACTGCGTGGAGGCAGAAAGCACGTGTGATGAGAGCTGGTCTCCGCGAGACAGGCACTTCAGGGCCGCCTGCTGAGGTCATCATGTGACGGTATTTCTTGGCTCATTTGGACCGATGTAGTAGAAATTTGAAGCTGATAAACATTGTCTCTAATAAATACCTCTTGTTGACAATAAGATAACTCAGCTCTCTATAGCTGCCCTTAGAAGATCTAGTAACTTACAAAATTTAACAAGAGAGAAACAACAAAAAAGCATTCAGCTTTTACTGAGGGCTCAGCTCTGTCCCAGGAATTATCTTAAGCTCTTCACAGGAAAGTGTTAACTCCCTCCGTCCCCACATCCTTTGAGGTGGGTATTAATATTATCCCCATTTAACCTGTGCTGAGCCAGAAGAGATGGAGTTACACGTCTCAAATTGCACCGCCTGTCAGCGGCAGAGCTGAGATGGCACCCTGGCCCCCCAACCCCACACCCGCCCCCCAAATGGGCTGCGGTCACGACCAGGGCCACCACCATCTTTCATGCCCACCCTGCGGCTGCCCAGGCTTCCCTGGGGGCTCGGAAGGCAGAGAATCTGCCTGCAGTGCAGGAGATGAGGGTTCGACCCCTGGGTCCGGAAGATCCCCTGGAGGAGGAAATGACCAGCCACTCCCGGATTCTTGCCTGGAGAATCCCACGGACAGAGGAGCCTGGTGGGCTGCAGGCCCTGGGGTTGCAGAGAGTCGGACACGGTGGAGTGACTGACACAGGGAAGGCCGCACAGGCAGAGTCCTCCCGGGCTGGTCCTCTAGAGGGTGGAGGAGGATTTTTTTTCCAGGTTAGGAGATCTGATGATGACAATGTAAACACTGAAAGACTCGGGGAGAAGCCAGCCTTCCCTCTAGTGGTGCAGAAATGGCTTGTGGTGACTCAACGTGGAACTTGCACATGCCATTCCAAGAAGAACCAAACAAGCAAAACAAACATTTCAAGGCGGCCTAGTCACCATCTAGTTGCTAGATTTTTTTCCTTTGATTGAGTGTACAATTTAGCTCAGAGCACCTGGACTGGGTGAAGATGGTGTGAGTGAATACAGACCCCAAAGCTTGATGCTTTGCAATGAAAACCAAGGTGCCCATCTGCAGGGAGCTCGAGGCCGGCTTGCTTTTGTCCGACGACTCATCATCTTTCGAAGATGCTCTCTCTTCACTTCTGATGGACTCCTCATAAATGGTCTTTCATACTTGGGCTTCCAGTTCTTATAATTCCCAAGTCAAAGAGTTAATCATCTTTAAACAAATACTAAGCTGACTGAAGAACCATTACCTGAAGAAATTCTTTATGAGATTTAAAAAAAAAGGATTTAGTAAAAATCATTCATAACACTTCTAATTTATCGTTTCATGAAGCTGAATTTTCAGACATAGGGTCTCTTTAAAAAGCATAGCTAGGGAATTCCCTGGTGTCAGTGGCTAGGACTTGGCCCTTTCACTGCAGGGGCCCAGGGTTCAATCCCTGGTTGGGGAACTAAGATCCCACAAGCTGCACAGTGCAGCCAAAAAAATAAAAGAACATGTGTATCCATTTCTATCTACACCAGTATCTAGAAAACACTGAATTATCAAACTGCCCAGGCTTCCCTGGTGACCCAGAGTGTAAAGAATCTGCCTGCAATGCAGGAGACCCGGGTTCGATTCCTGGGTCGGGAAGATCCCCTGGAGGAGGAGATGGCAGCCCACTCCAGGACTCTTGCCTGGGAAATCCCATGGACAGAGGGGCCTGGAGGACCAAAATCCCTGGGGTCCCAAAAGAGTTGGACCGGACTGAGCGACTAAACAGCAACAATAATGGAGATGCTTCTCGGATTTACAACATGGAGGTCAGCTTGAGAGAAACAGCAAGTGTCTGGTGACTCTGGGCAAAGGGGATGTGTTTTTCAAAATGTTTTCTGCTTGTGACCCTCTTTTGTGGGGGGTGGTCTCTTTTTTTCATTTAAACTAGTTTCTGTTTTTTAAGAGAGGGCTCAGTGAGACACATGGTCAAATACAAATATTAGAGAAATGTTTTTTCTCCACCGCCTCCTCCCCTTCTATCCCCCAGAGGTAATCTCTGTATATACATGCCTTTTAAAGAAAAATATTCATGTTGCACAACCCAGTGTCTGGATCCAACTTTTTAAAAAGTGAAAGACAAATGCTTCCAAGGAACTGCCCCACTCTCTTCTCTGTTTGAAAATATCCGCCATTGGTTCCATCAGACTCTTGGAAAGATTAACTGGTATCACAGCGTAAGACATCTTTTTCTACTTCCTGTGTAGCACGGGAGCTCTGCTCAATGTTATGTGGCAGCCTGGATGGGAGGGGAGTCTGGGGGAGAATGAAGTGAAGTGCAAGTAGCTCAGTCGTGTCTGACTCTTTGTGACCCCATGGACTACACCGTCCATGGAATTCCCCAGGTCAGAACACTGGAGTGGGTAGCCATTCCCTTCTCCAGGGGATCTTCCCAGCCCAGGTCTCCCGCGTTGCGGGCAGATTCTTCACCAGCTGAGCCACCAGGGAAGCCCGCCTGTGGGGACATGTAAAATGTGTGTGTAGGTCTGGGTCCCTGTGTGGCTCACCTGAAAACTACCACAATACTGTTAACCAGCTATGCCCCAGTATGAAACAAAACGCTAAAAAAGAAGACATCTTTTTCTAACTACATCAGATAATGTCTTTTCACATTCACTCAATCTTGGAAGAGATCAATGCATGTTGATTGATCAAATAATTTGTTTTTGGTTCACTAAAGAGCTGTTTAATGAGAAAATAGTAAATAAGCGTGTAGCCATCACTCTTGACTTTCCTGACCACATAAAGTATCTTCTAATGTGTATGTGTGCTCACTCACATAGTTGTGTCCGACTCTGTGACCCCACGGACTGTAGCCCGCCAGGCTCCTCTGTCCCAGGGATTCCCTGGGCAAGAATACTGGAGTGGGTTGCCATTCCCTTCTCCAGGGGATCTTCCCGACCCAGGGATTGAACCCTCGTCTCCTGCGTCTCCTGCATTGACAGGCAGGTTCTTTACCACGGAGCCACCTGGGAAGCCTATACTCCAATACAAAATAAAAAGTTTTAAAAAAAGAAATGTAAGTTCCCTACGTGTATTTTGGGAATGGAAGAAAGAAAGGATCATAAAGGAAAAATAAAAAGAAGACAGGAAGGAAACGGTAAGGACCAGCAGGAGAAAGAGTCAGGATCAGCATCTTTTTGTCCTGGAGGTGATCCTCGGGCTCCAGGCTCAGCGGGTGCGTTTTTCAGGACCTGCTTCTCCCTCCTGCAGCTCAGCCTTTGGCCATTTCGTTCCTCATTAGCACCTTCCCCAGGAAGAAGAACAGCCAGCCACTGAAGCTCAGATCTGTCAATTTTGCAGTTATCAGGTCTTGTCAAGACCGAGCTGGGAGAAGACAAGATGCAGCCAGAATAGAAGCTGGGGCTGCATGTGGATTTCCGCTCTCTTTCTTTCTCATCTCTCTTGACTCGGACGTCTCTGTGCGGGAGTCTGGGTCCTATGTGCTCACCTCCCCGTCACCCACTCACGCTTAACCTTGGTCGACTGTCCTCAGTGGCCCTCCACTCCCTGTCGGGTGGCTACTGAGCTTGCCCTTCCAACCAGAGCAAGCTCTTGATTGCCAGGTTGTTCGGCCTTTTCTTAGTCCATGAGTGGTACTGGCACTTGTTGCTCAGTCATTAAGTCCTGTCCGACTCTCTGTGACCCCAAGGACTGCAGCACGCCAGGCTCCTCTGTCCTTCACTGTCTCCTGGAGTTTGCCCAGATTCGAGTCCATTGAATCGGTGATGCCATCCAGCCACCTCATCCTCTGCTGCCCCCTTCTTCTCTTGCCCTCAGTCTTCCCCAGCATCAGGGTCTTTTCCAGTGAGGACACTAGCAGTTACCCAACTCCACTTGCCTGTCCCTCTTGGCTGTCCTAGACTGGAGGACATGCACCCAGCTGAAAGCCCACGTCCCCAGCCTCCTTGGTAACCAGAAGTGTCCAGCAAGATGCAGGTATGGTTATGCATGGGGACAGGCAGCCTGGAAGGTCATCGGCTGAGTCTTCTGGCAGCTTGAACCTGGCCGGAACCTCCTTTTCCACTCAAACCTGGGGACTTGAGATGATTAAGGAAACATTTTCCTAGGACTTAGAGAGTTCAACCTGACAGAATTCTCCCTCTTCCCTAAAGCAGGTGTGGGATAAGTGTCCTGGCTGGGGGTTGGGAGGGGTGGTGGGGGCAGAGGAGAGTTTCTGGGTAAAACCTTGGGAATGACTCTGGCTTGTCCTTTCTGGTGGTGGGTGACATATCCAGAGATTGCAGAGCTGCCAGGAGTTGGGAGAGCAGGAGGGCAGGGAGCCAGATATAGAACCCCACTCTCAGAATCAGCCAAGGTCAGGCTGAAAGGGGGCGCATCTTAGCCAAGACAGGATGGAAATGCCCAGGTCGCTGCCCTTGCTGGAGAGTCTGAGGGAGGCCGGGATGGGGGGGCACCCTGCTGCCTCCTCCAGGGCCGGGATGCTGCACCATCGGCAGGGCTGAGCGGCAGCACAGGAACCAAGTGGGAAAGCCTCAGGAGGGTGGGAAAGCCTCAGGCGGGTGGGAAAGCCTCAGGAGGGTGTGCAGAGGTCGCTGGAGAGGCCTCATCCCCAGAACAGGGCCCCGGGCCCCGTGAGTCGCCATGGCACGGAGCACAGCCCTCGCTGGCCAAGTTTCCTGGTGATGCATCTCCCTGGTACATGTGGTCACTGCACAGGCTGGTCTGGGGCTGGTGCCGACTCTTCAGTCATCTACAGGAGAGGCCGTCTTGGACACGGAGACCGCCTAACAGCAACCCTCAGCAGAGCAGGGGAGTGTGCAGGAGTCGGGCAATTCCTGTGAATCAGGCAAATTCTACTTCTCTTCTGAGGCTCAGTTTCCTCAACTCTAAAATGGAAATAGTAAAGCTGCCTTGCTGTGACAACTAACCGAGGTCATGTATTTAAAGCAGCAGATCTCAAACTTCATCCATCTGAAGAGCGTTCATCTTGTTAAATTTTTATTAAGTTAAAAAATTTAATTAAAAATAATTGTTTAATCTTGTTATAATACAGATGACAGAGGCCTACCTCCAGAGTTTCTGATTTCATCGAGCTAGGTGGGGCCTGAGAATTTGCATTTTGAACAAATTCCCAGGTGCTGCCTCTCCGGCTTATTGGGAGGTTGCACTTCCAGGGCCCCCACTGGAAAACACCTGGGCTCTTCTGGAGGCTTGTACACGCAGTTTTCCCGAGTGCCCTTCCTTCCTCTTGTTCACGCAATGGGCGTCTGTAACACAAGGCTTAGATCGATGACTCAGTTTCTGGCACACATGCTATTAATTGCTTGGTCTTCTGATATCAGCCTGGTGTGCAGGTAAGTAGCTGCAACATAATATAATCTTTTTAGGAATAATAGTTGTTGTGTGGTCGTTAGGTCGCCATGGACTCTAGCCCTCCAGGCTCCTCTGTCCATGGGACTGTCCAGGCAAGAATACTGGAGTGGTTGCCATTTCCTCCTCCAGGGGATCTTCCGGGGACAGACCCTGCATCTCTTGCATGTCTTGCATTGGCAGGCGGGTTCTTTACCACTGAGCCCCCTGCAAAGCCTTCTAGGGATAGTCCCAAAGTACCAGGGATAGTACCTTCCAGCTTAGTATCAAAGCTAGTATTTGTGCAGACTCTCATGAGTATACTTTTACTTGACTGTCACCAAATCCTGGTTTTGCAGGAGAAGACGCCGAGGTTGAGAGAGCTTAAGGAACCCGGTCAAACTCACACAGCTGGTCCGTGGCCAAGCCTGGCCTCAGACACAGGTCTTCTGACCTTAAAGCTGGTGTTCTTCCCACTGAGTGCAGCCAACATTGTTTTCTGTTGTTATTACAAACTCATAAGGAGGCAGGTTTGCCCCCTTTGCCAAACACCTTTAATGAGGGGACTGATTTGCTGCCAAGTCCCTAAGTGCAAAGGCATTACCACTTCCAGCCCCGGGAGCAGCCAGAAAGTGCGGCTGTGGCTGGTTTGTCAGCATTTGTCCCGAGGCACGCGTGGTCCTAACCAAGGACTCCGCAGCAGCTCCTTCCATGAGAACTCCTGCCCTCCTGCGGACTTCCCCTCCAACGGGGATGCCCCCCACCCCCGTCCTCGAGGACTATGTTAGCACTGATGTGTCAAAGGCGAAAAAGTTCAGAGCCACGTTCGATCAGTGCAATTGCTGAAAACTGCACAGAAACGACATTCCATCCAGGGAAAAGGAGAACCAGCCACTTCCCAGAGAGAGGAAGTCCCTGGGGCTGAAAGAGAGGCTGCTGGTCTCCTATGCAGGAGGGTGTGGAGCCAAAAAGACTCTCGCTCCAGTGCAACGGGGGATGGCAGCTCGGCGTCGAGGAGCAGGCGCGGGGTGAGCTGGGGAGGGGAAGAGGCTGGGACCACACGGACCTGGCTGCCTCCTGGGCTCCTCCACATGCAGGGCAGCCCCGGGCACATTCCCAGCCTCTGCGCGCACCTCTGGGGGCGGCCGTGGGAATTAACGAGGTTCTCGCCCACAGGGCCCATCAGCTCTCTGCCTCTGCCTGCTGGAACCCCCCAATTGTGCTCCTTTGTCTTATTTTGCTGGTGCCATTACTTTGGTTTTCTTCCATCGTCCATCAGAACATTGCTCTTTTTTAGAAACTTTTAATTTAGGATGGAGGTATAGCTGGTTACCAATGTTATGATAGTTTCAGGTGGATAGCAAAGGGACTCGGCCATACGCACACATGTGCCCATGCTCCCCCAAACTCCCCTCCCATCCAGCCTGCCTCAGAACCCGAGCAGAGCTCCCTGAGCTGTGCATCGGTCCTTGTTGGTTATCTACTTTAGATAGAGCAGCGTGTGTGTGTGGATCCCGAACCCCGTAACTGTCCCTTCCCCGCGTTTTTCCCCCATCAACCACAAGTCCACAGAACATCGCTCTGATTTGGCGATAAGAACTCTCCTACAATAGTGCTGCGGTGAGAGGGGTGGATCAGCGTGGTCGTGTTGCGGTCTTTGCAGGCACGGTGGATGGTTTGGGCTTCCTGTGGCCTCACCTCCAGGGTCCAGCCTTTTCCAGGCCTCCTCTCTAGACTTCCTGATGAGTCCATGAGCTTCGGACACCCTTCCAGCACACTCCCCGGTGCTCATACCTGCCAGAATCACTTGCCAGTTACTCGCAGCCCTGACTGATACACGTCTAGACTGGAGTCAGCAGAAGAGTGTCAGGGTATGTTAGACGATCGCCATTTATTAACTTGGATCCTAGGGCCAGACTTAATATCATGGATGTGGCTGCTTTTAGGCAAGATCCAGTCTTTCTTAGCAGCAGAATGAAGCAGGTCCAGTTGGTGATGCAAGAAAAGCGTACTTTGAGCAGCGCCTGTTCTTGGGGGCCTGGGCAGAGCTGGGGACCGCCTTCTCTCTCTTGGCCTCCAGATCACCGCGCGGTTGCTCTGACAACAGGGCCGCTGTCGCCGGGTGTGAATCTGTCTGCTCCCCAAAGATGCTGAAAGTCGTGACAGGAGAAGGGAGCCGTCTTGGCCTCCTAAGATCCAGCCTGGACGTCACAGGAGGACCGGGGGGAGTGCCTAAGAGAAACGTTCTCTCCACGCCCCAGTCACTCGTCTTCCTGGGAAGGAATACCCGCCGGGCATGGGTGCTGTGGCTCAGGCGTGTCCGACTCTTTGTGACCCCGTGGACTGCGGCCCTCCAGGCAAGAATACTGGAGTGGGTGGTCATTCCCTTCTCCAGGGGTCTTCCCGACCCAGGGAGCAAACCCACATCTCTTGTGTCTCCTGCATTGGCAGGCGGGTTCTTTACCGCTGAGCCGTCAGGGAAGCCCTGCTGCAGGGCACGATGTAGAAACCAGGCTGGGACAGACGGGAGGGCCTGTGAGAGGCGGACGCGGCCAGGGGGTGCTCTTCCCTTAGACTGTGCATTTGGGGTCCCCTGGCCCGCAGCACTTTCCCACCAGTGAAGGGGCCTTTATGGGGGGATTGAAACGGGGGATGTTTCAAGGGCTCCCCACTCCAGACCAGTGATCCATGCCTGAGGATCAGGGACCGTGTCTTAGCAGGGACCAGGGTTTACCCGCAGCATCTTGGAGCCCAAAGAGCAACTTGGAAGATGGGGACCATCCTGGACAAAGCCTCGGCCCCAGTCTCCACCCCGAGGTTTCTAACACCACAGGAGCTGGGGGGCTTTGTGACCAAGAAGGGGAAGAACGGACCCTCCAGGATCTCTTGGGGTTGATATTTCTGCCAGTCACTAGGTAGGGGCCCAAAGTGGTTGAAACTTGATTTTGAGATATACAGCAGTGGGCTCCTCGGTGCAGAATTCATGGTCAACACGTAACGTTTCCGCTTTTCACTGCAGGGTCACTGTAGTCAGTCATTGTACAGCCGAGTCAGCATGTGCGTTTCCTCATCACAGAAGCAAGCTCTGCAAGCTGGCTCTGGGCAGCAGAGCCGTGCTGCGTGTTTTTGACCAGTCGGAGCTCTGTCTAAGCTCGATGTGGGTTTCCAGCCCTGGGCTCTTTCCTCCGCTTGGTCTTTGGCGTCATCTCTTTCTGGCTGCTTGAGTTCCTTCCTTCATGCTTCACTCAACATCACTCCCAGCTGGGCGGTAGTCCTCTCTTCCTGGCTCCCTGGAGGCCTTCTGCAATCTCAGGACTGTGTCCCTAGCCCTCAGACCAAAACCTGAACTACTGGGGCGTCCGACGCAACCAAGAGTCCCCAGCCCAGCGACGCACCCACCTGCAGTGCCTCACAGTCTCTCGAAGGAACATAAAAGTTCATCCAGGTCCTGAGCAGATGTTGGGAGGCTCGGGCAGAGGGCCAGGCACCTGTCTGTTCGAGCATCTTCCCAGGCCATTCTGGAGCTCAGCCAGGCTCAGGGACCATTCTCCTGGCCAGAAATGCTCAAGCTGCCCACTTCCTAACCACAGAAGAGAGCCAGCCAGGCGCCTCTGGGAAGAGTCTGGTTCCAGAGTCCAAGAGCCCACAGAGCTGAAATGCCTTTGAAGACTGGCGTTCTGTCCTGAAAGCAAGGGTGAGGGGGCTCAGAGGCAGCTTCTGGAGTCAGAGTGCTGTGTCTGAATCCCAGCTCCAGGTCAGAGCAGCCGCAAGGTGCTTAACCTCCGAGAGCCTCAGTTTCTGCATCTGAGAAAGGGGAACGTTCAGTGTCCTAGAACCGTGAGGATTCCGTGAGCTATGGAGAGCACCCAGCGCAGCGCCTGGGACGCAGTGGGGGCTGAGGACGAGGATGAATAAGCAGTCGGGGCTTTGATGGTGGTGCAGGGGATGTGGTCCACCCCGATGCCTGGCCCGCGAAGAGCAGCTAAGCCGGGCGCCACACGTACTGAGCCTGTGCTCCTCAAGAGGAGCCTGAGCACCGCACCCGAGAAAGCCCACGCGCAGACAGAGACCCAGCACAGCCACAAATAAATAAGGAAGTCTTTTAAAAGAGCAGTTTGAACAGGAGTTGCTGGTGGAGCGAGAGCCCCTCCCCGTCCACCCCGCCCCATCCCACCCCACCGAACCCCACCCGCACACCCCACCCCTTCCCGCCCCGCCGCACCCCGCCGCACCCCAGACGTCGGCCTTCTTTCTCCGAGAGCCCACCGCCGCGCGAGCTCCCTAGCCGCTGCTGCTTCATCAGCCGCGCCTTCCGGGGGGCTTGTCCGACGGTCCGTGCAGAGGGAGAGCGCGTCGCTGGCAGGCAGCCGCCGAGCGCTGATGGCCTTCAGCTCAGTCGCTCCTGAATTGCCCGTCCGTCGGACTACAGAGCAGCCAGTAATGAGGCCAGACTGATGAGCCGTCAGGTAGAAGCATTCTTCCCTTTCCCCCAGTGAGACTTCACTGACTCCCCGGCGGAGCTGTGAATTATCCTGGTCTTGTGAGCAGCGCTGGCTTCCCGTTGGCTGGCCTGCGCTGCGAGCACCGGAGGACGCTCCTGCGGACAGGACCCTCACCTGCACGCCTTCGTCCTGTTTCTCTGGAATTCCAGACTCTGATAGGTGGTCTCCTGCTCACCAACAAACAAACCCAGGCTGGGAATGTTGCCACAGCAACAAACAAGTCTGCTAAGGGGCCGATCCCACGGTCGCCTCAGTGGCTTAGAGGGTGTTTGCAGTCTCTTCTAGAGCAGTCTCATGGGGGTGTGTGTGTGAGAGAGAGAGAGAAGGATGAAGGGATGGGTCAGCTCCTTCAGGAGTCTTACCTGTCATTTCAGAGACTTACATCAGCGTGTTAGGCCTGCTCTGCATATCAGATGCATGGCAGAGCCGTGGTCCGTCCGGGGGACGTCTAGGGCTGGGTGCAGCAAGGCCTCTTTTATCAATAAAAATAGGACAACAGGAGAGGCGGGCGCAGGAGTCCAAGGTCAGCTTGGTTTGTGGCGATGGTGGACGTGAGAAACACAAGACTCCGTGTGGAAGAATTTCATAAGATGAAGAGTTCAGTATGGTGTGAATGTACTTAAGTCTGCTGAGCTATACACTTAGAAATGGCCAAGATGATGCGTGTGTTATGTGTATATATGTTCTACCATAATTTTTAAAATAAATAGAAATTTATAGAAATTTTAAAAGAAATTGCATGACTGACCCATACCTGGCTCCTATTGGTTCCTCAAGAGCCAAAGCCTTTCTCCTTGGAACTGTTTCTTATGCAGAGTTCTCAGAAATGCACTTCACACCTCACTGCATGCAAACCCACCATTATGATATGACAAGTTCAAGACATTTGGAAGTGTTGACCCTTACACAAAGGAGCCCCAGACCTTCCACATTTTCACTCATTTTTTCTCTTTCTTTTTTATTTTTTAAATTATGAAAGTATGACAACACATTTATGGAAGACTTGGAAAACACAGAACAGAGTTACATATAGTCCCACTATATATTGCAATTATTTTTAAGCAGATAAATTAAGAGTTTTTAGTTGGAGT
This sequence comes from Alces alces, assembly GCA_015832495.2. NCBI lineage: Eukaryota > Metazoa > Chordata > Mammalia > Artiodactyla > Cervidae > Alces > Alces alces. The sequence goes on from JADEYB020000027.1 coordinate 677,245, forward strand.
TTCAATATCAAACTCAAAAATTAATAGAATGAATATTCAGAAAAGTAGATGGATATAGTAGACCTGAAAAACACCATGAACCAATTCAACATAAGATTTATACAATTTTCACACAACAGTAGGATACAAATTCTATTCAAGTTTTCATAGACTATAAGCTAGGAGACACTAGAACATATCCAGGGACGTAAACCAAGGTGCAAACATTTCATTCACACATTTAAAAAGATTTGCTCACGCCATGGGGCTAGTGGGGTCTTAGTTCCCAGACCAGGGATGGAAGCAAGACCTGCACAGAGAAAGCACTGAGCCCTAACCACTGGACCACCCGGGAGGTCTCAACTCTCCATTTATGTGGCTAGCTTGCGTAGCTCTCTCTGATCATAAAGTGATACAGTTAAAAAATGTTTTCTAAGTTCCTTTTTAATAGTTTGTATTGTTTCCTTCCAGACATGATCCATTTCTTGCTTTTGGTTTCCTGTAACCAGTTCCTAGCAGCATCTCCCTCATTTCTCATCTTAGATTTGGGAAACCATACAATGAAGCTTATTACAATTGTGTGTGGAGAGTAGCTTCAAGACAGATGAACACTTGGCGGATCAGTATTGCTATTAGAAGTTTCTAGAGGATAATAGAAGCAGCTGTAGGCTGTGGAATCAGATGTGTGCATGTGTGTGTGTGTCTGTTAGTCGCTCAGTTGCATCTGACTCTGCCACCCCATGGACTGTAGCCCCCAGGCTCCTCTGTCCATGGGGTTCTCCAGGTAAGAATACTGGGGTGGGCTGCCATTTCCTTCTCCAGGGGATCTTCCTGACCCAGGGAATGAACCCACCTCTTCTGCATTGGCAGGCAGATTCTTTAACACTGTGCCACCTGGGAAGCCCAAGTTGTATTTATTTGAACAAGTCATTTGACTTCTCTGGGCCATGACTCCCTAGTCTAGGTCTGAGATAAATGACACATAACAGATCATCACCAATCTTAACTTTCCTTCTTCCAGGCTGGATGTCTTTCTGTTCAGTTTAAGGACTTTAGTGTCCCAGGAAACTACTCCAACTAGATGATTTTGTTCCTAAAACTAGGCACATCTGTTCTTATACACTTTACAAATAACACCTCTGTCATTTGCTCAGGAGGAGCAGAAATCGACCTTGTAATAGGGTGTCGATACAGGTCCTATCTAGGCAGCTCAGGAGAAGAGTTTCATTAACCTCCTACCTGGTGACCTTTGAGGGGAATGATGGATTGATTATCAAATCTTCCCCTGCAGTTTAGAGAATGTTGTGCAGGTGGGCACATACACACTGGTGAGTAGGTTTTCTATATTTGTGGGCAGTGGGCTGGGGTCTGGGGGCATATATGAATGGGGCTTTCCTGGTAGCTCAGCTAGTAAAGAATCCACCTGCAGTGTAGGAGACCCTGGTTCAATTTCTGGGTGGGGAAGAGCCTCTGGAGAAGGGATAGGCTTCCCACTCCAGTATTCGTGCCTGGAGAATTCCATGGATGGAGGAGCCTGGCGGGCTACAGCCCATGGGGTCGTAAAGAGTCGGACACGACTGGGCAGCTAAGCACAGCACAGAACATCTATATAAACTCCCATCTCGAATTGCGCTCATCAGTTGCCAAGCAGGTACAACTCTAATTGAAGTTTTTCTGCTCAAATGACACACTATCCAGGAAAAAATACAAAGTATTTCTGCTGTGAAATTGGTTTGCTGGTGTTCTGCCAAATGGAAGCCTTATCATAGTAAATATATCAACTTTAATTATTCATTTCTATTTGCTCGAAGAAATATTCTTCTGTGACATACATATGTTCCTACACTCCCTTGTTGCAGAAACATGAACAAAATAAATCACTTTCACACACACAAATGTGACCGTAAGAGTTTGGATGGCTGACTGGTGTTCTCTGTTCCATTCGCCCGTGTTCATTCGGCTGCAGGAGGGGTGCTGTCTGGGTAACGGGGAGGAGCTGTGGACCAAAGGGAGGGTCTTCTTAGGTGCTCTCAAAGGGGGGGAAATAAAGCAGGGGCTGCCATCTGCTACCGATGAACCAAGACACCTCTACCCACAGAAGTTCAGTGATGCACCACCGGTCGGCCACATGCACGCACTCAGTCTGAATCGACGGAACCAAAAACCAGGCTTCAAGTCTTTGCAGCTTGTCTGCGAGTCGCCCGTGGCAGACACATCAGGGCCTGTTCCGCCATCTGGTGTTCACGGAAGGAAAAGTCCACCGAGCCGAGCTGAAACTGCCAGCATTCATACATTATTGGTGGCTGTGAAATTGCTACGATCTCAGTGAAAGGCAATTCCATCCTCTCTGCCAAATTCCAACGGAAGACTGTTTGAGAACATCTATTAAAATTTAAAAGGCACGCACCCTCCGTCTAGTGATTCCACTTTTAGGAATTCATCTTATGAATATGTTTGTGCATGTGCACAAAGAAGCGTGTCAGAGGAGGGAGGCCCCAGCACCCCCGTGTGCACCAGCACCCATCCTCAGGGCACTGCTTCGGTAAATCACGATTTACCCACACACAGGCATACCAGGCAGCTGCCTGAAAGAGAGGGCCAACCCTCCCACACCATTGGAAATGGCAGCTGGTGCAGCCGCCATGGATAACAGTATGGAGGTTCCCTAAATAACTAAAACAGGGCTACTCTATGATCCAGCAAGCCCACTCCTCAGCATATACCTGGAGGCAATCGTAATTCTAAAAATACCCAGACCCCAGTGTTCATAGCAGCACTATTTATAATAATAGCCAAGACAGGAAAGCAACCTAAAAGTCCATCCGCAGATGAATGGATAAAGAAGATGTGGCGTATTTACACAATGGAATATTACTCATCCACAAAGAAGAATGAAATAGTGCCATTTGCAGCAACCTGGATGGACCTAGAGATTACCATATTAAGTGAAGTAAGCCAGAGAAAGACAAATATCATATGATAGCACCACTTCTTGAATGAACACATCCAATTGCTGGAAAATCTTTTATTTGAAACATAGAATCCTTCTTCTCTATAAGTGCTGTTCATTAAGTGAAGTTCTGCCCTCAGGGAAAACTGAAAACCAATTTAAAACTTCTTCCACATAATGGCTGTTGAAATGCTGGGAGACAGTTTTCTAAGTCTTCTCTCCTCTGTAGGGTAAACATCCACAATTCATTGAATTATTGTTCTATCACATGACTTTCAGAGTTTTTGTTTGTTTGTTTGTTTGTTTTTATCTTTCAGAGGGTCTGACTTTTCAATGTGTTCTTTGCAAACAGCCAGACTTCGGTCTGATCAGACAAAGCAACTGTGCCCAAGGTTGAAGTTGTCTGTCTGTGTCTTTGAACACAGTCTAATTCAATGGTATGTTAGCCAGGTCACTATTGAATCAGGCTAAACTTGCTGTCTGTGGAAGCATCTAGAATTTCTTCATGCTAAAATGGCTCTGTCCCCTACTTAATCAACCTACACACTGAGATTTACAAGTATCTTGTGAGATTTATCCCGTGTTTTCAGGCTAATGGGCTGTTTTTTTGCTATCAACTCTGTCCACATTCTCTCTGCTATATGACAACTTACAATTTATGGAATTTTTCAACTCTTCATCCAATTTATTGAAAGTATTGAATAGAGGAGAACATTCTATAGTTTTCTTTTGGAAAGTTTTTCTAAATTAGCATCTTTTCATAAAGTGACCTGAGGATAGAAGAGTGTGTTTTTCTGTGTGGAACGCAAGGACCCTTGTTTCTAGGGCTTCGGAGCAGCGCAAATATATGAAGGAGGGGATTCTGTGCTGAAGAAACTAATATGCAAACATGTAGAAACGGAAGGGAAACACAAATGCTGTAGGCAAGTTAAATAATCAGTTGGATTTATTTTTACCTGGGAGACCAGGGAAATAGTCTGTAAAGGTCCTTGATGTATTCGTGGTGGTTGCATAATGAGATACTGCTGGAATGTTTCCTAAGATCCATGGTCTACTTGAGGGGTCTGTCTAAATCAAACTGTTGGATGTCCACACTCACTCTGTGCTGTGCTTAGCCACTCAGTCGTGTTTGATTCTTTATGTCCATGGTCTGCAGCCCACCAGGCTCCTCTGTCCATGGGGATTCTCCAGGCAAGATAATTGGAGTGGGTTGCCATGCTCTTCTCCAAGGGATCTTCCCAACCCAGGGATCAAACCCAAGCCTCCTGCATCGCAGGCAAATTCTTTACTGTCTGAGCCACCAGGGAAGCCCAAGAATACTGGAGTGGGTAGCTTATCCCTTCTCTAGGGGATCTTCCCGACCCAGGAATCGAACCAGCGTCTCCTACATTGCAGGTGGATTCTTCACCAGCTGAGCTACCAGCTCTAAAGATTTAAATTTAGAATAAACAGCAATAAGGGAATTCCCTGGTGGTCTGATGGATAGGACTCCTCCCTTTCACTGCTAAGGGCCTGTGTTCAATCCCTGGTTGGGGAACTAAGCTTCCACAAGCCACATAGTCAAAAAATAACACAAACAGCAATAAATCATATTGCTGGGGCACATTTGTGCCTCTTACTCTCTTAAAAAGGGTAAACCCAAGCCTTCTTTACTTTCATATAACTTAGACCCATCAGAGCTAATCAAAACCCCTGGGACTTGATTTTTTCATGTTACAGTTACTGAGCAGAACTTTACACTTATAGTTTGTCCAAGCAGCTGCTCAGCCAACTGATAATACTGTTAGTAGCAGCAGAGGTAGTGTCAGTCGCTCAGTCGTGTCTGACTCTTTGCAACCCCACGGACTCTTGCCCTCCAGACTCCTCTGTCCATGGGATTCTCAAGCCAAGAATACGGGAGTGGGTTGCCATTGCCTTCTCCAGAGGGTCTTCTCGACCCAGGGGTCGAACCTATGTCTCCTGTATTGACAGGCAGCTTCTTTACCTCTGAGCCACCAGGGAAGCCCCATCTTACTCCCAAGTGAAAGTGAAAGTCGCTCAGTCGTGTCCAACTCTTTGCAACCCCATGGACGATACAGTCCATGGAATTCTCTAGGCCAGAATACTGGAGAGGATAGCCTTTCCCTTCTCCAGGGGATCTTTCCAACTCAGGGATCGAACCCAGGTCTCCCACATTGCAGGCGGATTCTTTACCAGTTGAGCCACAAGGGAAGCCCATCTTACTACCAAGGGCACTATTAAAAGACAAGTCTTCAAACGCTTTGCTAGAATGGAGACACATTATCGTGAAAGCACTTCTTATTTACTCTCCTAAGACAATGTCAGAAACAGAACTGGGCTTTGTTTGTTGTAACCTGTTGGAAGAGGTCACATGTTTTTTAGTGATCATTCCCATTCATTGAAATGCACACAAACCATCTTCTGAAATAATTTTTACCCCCAGGCTGTGAGTTTATATCAAATGTCACGATCTATTGGTTTTCTTCCTGTGTCTTCAGGGATTTCTCTTGCTTATCATTTTAAAAAATTCCCTTTTCTCCCACTATCAAGTGATATAGACTACATGAAATAGGAAAGTAAACAAGATAAAAAATCTCTTCCTAACTGAATTACTCTTCACATTTTGGTGTATTAACTGCCAGTATTTTTCTGTATTTTCTTTGCACAGATCACAATGTGGTCCCTATGTGTTTTAAAATAAAATACCTGCGGTGCTGGATTGTCTTCCTTGATATCCTGTAATGTAAAGATTGACGACAGTGATGTTGCGGTCACAGTTACAAGTCCACACAACTTGGGATATGTTTCCCTGGGTTGACAGCCCTGAAATGCATTTGGGACAGCTGATAGCTTAAATTCGTTTCTAGCAAAGCTTCAATCCCATCTCTATGGTGTATTTTACCTTTTTCGGTGTAAGTGTAATTTTCTTTGTTTGGATAAGCCAAATGAAAACTAAAAGCTAAATAACAGAGCTCCCTCTGGGTCAGTTAGCATTGCACTGTGTTTAGAACTTTTAAACATTGTCAAATAAATGGGGCTAACTCTTCTGAAAGGCAGCAAGCCGTATATATAAAGATTCTTAAAAATGTTTTGCCCCAAGTAATTCCACCTCTAGAAAAAAGATTCTAAGGAAGAACCTTATCCAATGATTTTGCCAAAGAACTTAGCTGTGGGGTTATTCATAATGTTGCAAGATACCAACTGAATGTCCAAAAGCAGGGAGATGGTTAAAGTAGAGACGATGGAAGAGTACGGAGTTACTTTCAGGAAGCACGCTCCTAGAGCATAAAATAATGATCCAGGAAAGCACCTATGACAGGAAAATAAAACACCAAATTGTATTCTGAATATGGCCCTGATTCTGATATATGAAAATGCCAGAATGACTTAACTCTACATTGTGAAGTCTTAAGATTTTTTTGGAAGACATTTTTGAATTTTTGTTTGTTTCTTTGTTTGCTTTTGGCCTTGCAGTATGCAGGATCTTCCTTGACCAGGGACCAAACCTGTGCCTCCTGTATTGTGAGCACAGAGTCTTAACCAGTGAACCACAGGGCAGCTTGAGATGTTATGGGGTTTTTAAATATTTGTTGGGCTTCCTTTGTGGCTCAGCTGGTTAAAGAACCCGGCTGTAATGCAGGAGACCTGGATTCGATCTCTGGGTTGGGAAGAGTCCCTGGATGAGGGAAAGGCTTCCCACTCCAGTATTCTGGCCTAGAGAATTCCATGGAGTGTGTAGTCTATGGGGTCACAAAGAGTCAGACACGACTCAGCAGCTTTCACTTCACTTCACTTCATAGGTCTGCTTTCCAGATTTATGCAAACAATACAACATTCCTTTTATAATGAGGAAGATACACGTAATTTCCATATGTACCAACCTCCTCCTATTCTGACCCCCAGACTTGGTTGTCTTTGCAAACTTTAACTTGTCCTGTGCTTAGGTCAGCAGAGGTCCTAATGGTTTGTAGACTTTAACTTGTCCTGCGCTGGGGTCAGCTGAGGTCCTGATGGTTTGCAGACTTGGTTTGTGCTGCGCATGGATTCCTTCCACGTAATATTCCCCTCCTTCCATCCGTTTCTATCTATTTTTTAACATGGTCTTTTTATATCTGCGCCCATCAGAGAACTTCTTGGGAAGAGTCGTGTCAGTTTCTCTGGCTGCCTTTTCATTTCTTCTACGTCGGATCATCACAAACGCATTCTCAGCACGTTGTTCTCAGGTCCTGTGTGCTCACCCTCGTTCCCTTTCAGCGTCTCAAGCAACGCGGTCCTTCTGGTGTCGACGCTGGTGTCTCACAGAGCGTTTCCACACATGTGTGTCACGCCTGTGTGTGGGGTTCCGGGCTTCTCTCCTCTGGGTTCCAGAATGTCACAGCCTTTTGTCCTAACCTGGGGCTTTGTGTGACGTGGGGAAAGGGAGGGAGCTGGGGGTGAACCCCAACGCGCACATCAGGGCCTGACCGAGGGGGGAGCAGACAGCTCTGGAGGCACTGGCTGGGGCTTCTCGTGGCCACTGGACGCCACGGGGCGAAGCACGGATCCACTGAAGCGCGGGGAACGCGTAGAGATTCACCAGGGAACCAGGTGATTTGGGAAATAGCTCCCCGGGAAGCTATTAAACGTGTGTGAGTTGCATCCCTACTTTTCTGTGTGTGGATTTTCATACAGACACATCTTGTTTTTCCCCAAATGTGGAAACAGATTTTCTGTCTTGTCTATTGATGGGGTTTTAAAAATCAGTAAAAAGAAAATGATACAAAAATCGGATGTATTGAAAAAAAGGAAGAAAGTAACATGCCTGTATCTTGCCGCCTAGAGATAACCCCCACTCACCCTTGACAGCAGGGCCTGACACGGCTGTCATCCTTTTTGTCTCCCGTTCTCTGCGGTTTCTGGTCATGGGGACCAACTCAGTGAGTCTCACTGAAACCCATTTGTGTTTTGGTGCCTTCGTGCACAAAAAACATGCTTCTGTCCAGGAATTCCCAGACTTTGCTGTGAGACATCCGAGGCACCGCTATTAATGCTAAGGAGAATGTTAAGGAGAGCCAGACGTCACCCAGCACTCAGCTTAAGCCGGCGTTTTGTGAGCACCTGTGTGCGCTCTAATTTAATCCTGACCTCAGGCACATGAAGTAGGTTTTATGTTCACCCCTGATGTATTTTTATGTATTTGTTGGCTGCACCGCGTGGCGTGTGGGATCTTAAGCTCCCCGAGGTCAATCCCAGGACACCTGCAGTGGCTGCTCAGAGCCCTAACCTGGACCACCAGGGCGGTCCTCATCCAGCTTGGAGATGGGACCCGGCCCTGGGCTGTGGCTGGCCCCCGAGGCCACGGTTAAAAGACGCAGGGCCAGCAGGGCTCAGAGGAGCGGACCCCGAGGGAAGCTGCCGGCCCCGCCCAGGACGGCACCCTCCCCGCAGCGTGGCGGGCTTGCCCGCTCCCTCAGCGTGAGGAGCCGGGCATCAGGCTCGTTTCCTCTGGCTCCGCTTCTCCTCCACAGAGTCTGGGCCCCGGCTGCGGGAACTGTCCACACCGAGTTTAAAACCCGAACCTCTGGGCTGATGAGTCCTCCCAGCAAAATCCCCACCGGTTTCTGAGTGATGCCCTCAGTCCTTTGCTAGAAGCCCAGTCTGGGGCGTCTCGGGCCGGGGTCTGGGAAGCAACAGACTCTCCGGAGCCTCTGCAGGAGAGCAGCTGGCCCTCAGCGTCGTCACGGCCGGTGGGCGCGGAGCAGCTTCTAAGGCTGTCCCCCGCTGGGTTTGGAGAGGGAGAAGGAGCGGGGGCGAGCCGTGCCGGGCCTCCTTCCTCTCCCCCTGCGCCAGCCCGGCCCATCGCCTCCGCCGAGGTCGGTGTTGGGCCTCCGGCGCTGCCGGCAAGCTGGCCTCTCACCCCTAGACGCGGCGTCTGAGGCGCCTCTGTCATCCCGAGCCTACGCCCTCCCCAGGCCGCATCCACTGCTCCTCGCGTGAAATGTCCCGCTCCAGCAGGGCTCAGCCATGCGGCTTCTTTCAGGAACACAGCCCGCTGCCTTCCGCCTTCTGGATCTGACAACTGCGTCCTTGCCTCCTCACCGGCTGCCCTCCGAACTGCCAAACTCAAGGTTCTCTTGAGACACAACCCAAGGGAAACACCCTCTGTAGAATTCCTGCAGATGCTTCCAAGGAAAATAAGTACCTTGGGTTTTCTTTTATATTTCTTCTGTAGCATTGCATCTCAGTCCTAGAAAACTGTGAATTCCTTTCGGACAACAGTTAAGACTTGTGTTTTTCTGAGATTCCAATGCCAACTGCCAAGTACAGCTTAATAAGGGCTTGGGAAATACTTGCAAAAGAAAGACTGAATTTGTGGAATCTAGGAAGTAATTCACAGGTGATCAAGGAGTCACACACTATAGAAAATATAAAAGGTAATCTCACGTTGGCAAGACAGAGGATTATGTGGTAGAACCTTATCAGCAGAACTTAGGTAAACATTGACATGCTGAGTCAATGGGAATTAATCCCCACTGCTTATCATAATTACCTGGGGCTTTAAAAAAGCCCAATGCCTGGACTGTCCCCTCAGAAATTCTGTTCAATTTTTCTATTTTTTGAAAACAATGTTGGAGATTATACTGTGCATCCAAGGTTAAGAATAACCACTCTAGATAAAAATAGAAATTGAAGTATATAAAGATACTAGTTGGGGCTTCCCTGGTGGCTCAGTGGTTAAAAAATCCACCTGCCAATGCAGGAGACAAGAGACACAGGTTCGATCCATTCCTGGGTGGGAAGATCCCCTGGAGAAGGAAATGGCAACCCGCTCCAGTATTCTTGCCTGAAGAATCCCATGGACAGAGGAGCCTGGTGGGCTACAGTCCATGGGGTCGCAAAGAGTCAGGCATGGCTGAGCGACTGAGCAGGCACCTATGCACGCAAGACATCAGTTGCTACAAGGTGAAAGCAATTTGCAAGCAGGGGATCCCAGAATTTGCACAAAGATGGCTCAGTGCAGACACAGGCTAACTAGGCATTTCTAGACTCACGTGGCCATGCCCGCTAAGCTCACGACAAGTGCCTTCAGCCTCTCTGAATGTGTTCGTAGTTCCTGATCCACTTTGCTGTCACTGGAGCAAAGATACTGAGGGCTTACTGGTGAACAGTAGTCAGACTCTTAACCCAGAAAGAGGCAACTTTCAAAAGTTTTTTAAAAAATCTAAACTATTGCTAAATGTTTAATGTCATGGTCAAAGTCTCTGCTTGTGAAGTAAACAAAGTTTTCAAACATGTGATGCAATGTGATTTCAGGAATACAAAACCTTGGACTCTGAGTCTAGGTCTTGCTAGTTAATTTACATAATAAATAGGAAAGGATATAAAGTCATTACGAATTTTTCCCCTTTTAAAAAAAATTGTGAGATAGTTGATATATGATATCAGGCTAGCTTCAGGTACGTTGCGCAGTGACTTGACGTGAGCACACATTATGAGCTGATTGTCCCCGCACAGAGGTATTACAACATTCTCGGCCGTATTTCTTTTGCTGTGTCCCCATGGCTTGCTTATTTTGTAAGTGGAGGTTGGTACCTCTTCATCCCCTTCACCTATTTCACCACCCCCCCCCCAAGTCATTAAGAATTTTAAGTGCAAGGTCCTATGTCTCTTGTGAAACAAATATTGTCCTGTATTCTTCAACCCAAGTGTCTATGTGGCTCTGTATTCTTGTTCATGGTTAAGAAAACATGATATCCTAAATGCAACATTAAATCCCAGGGTTGTCTACTCTTTAGTGATGATTATAAACCCTAACAGTACAAAGCAGGCACTTCATTTGTCAAAAATTCCTTAGATTTTTGTCTTGATGGTCTTTCCATTTGCTCTGCCAAATTAAACTTTAATGGCAAGTTTAAATGTGTCTTTAAAATGTCATTTAACATCGATTGTCAGTCGGCTCTGTGGTTATTATATTACTGAGTTATCACTGGGGTGAGAGTTAAACCATATGGAAAGGAAGATAGACATGACTACACATCACCCAGCTGGTGCTAAAGTTACAGCAAAAGCACATCGCAGACTGGAGGATGGATGAATGCCTCTCGTCCTAAAGCTCATCACAAGGCTTTTCATTAGACCCGTGTTTGTCTGTGCAGATTCTGGGAACATCTTGTAATTCTGACATGTTCAAGTGGCGAGGCACTTAGAATTAATAGCAATAATAATTATAATTTATAAATTGTAGATTACCATCCATTATGCTTGTATTTCATTTTACCAAGAAAGAAAATTTTTATTAGCCAAAAAATAAAAAACCCTACATGAGTCTCCTCCAAAGCTCTCGAACTAACTTGGATTTAGTGGTTTCTTCATTTTCCTGCTATTACTGCTTTTTGCATCATTTTCCAAAGTTCTGTAGCTGGCAAATAGGAGCTGTTGTCAATGACTCAAAAAAGTATTTTTATAATAATCTCGTCACTGGTGCTCACAGTGTCTATCACTTAGTTTGGGGCTTCTTCTTTGGTGGCTCAGATGATAAAGAATCTGCCTGCAGTGTGGGAGACCTGGGTTTGATTCCTGGGTCGGGAAGATCCCCTGGAGGAGGGCATGGCAACCCACTCCAGTATTCTGGCCTGGAGAATCCCATGGACAGAGGACTCTGTGGGTTACAGTCCGTGAGGTTGCAGAGTTGGACACGACTGAGTGACTAAGCACAGCACACACAGCACTTAGGACATGACTGAGTGACTGAGCACAGCACACACGGCACTTAGAACATGACTGAGTGACTGAGCACAGCACACACGGCACTTGGTTTGCACCTGCTGCCAAAAGTATATTCTTCTCAATTTTAAACTCCAAATTTTCTTTGGAGTTTCTTTGGAGTTTCTTTTAAACCCCACCCTGTAGGTTTCTCTCTCTCTTCCTCCATCCATCTCAGTTCTTTATTATCTAGGACACCTTGGCCCTTTTCATTCATTTTCTCTCTTCTCCACTCTTTGAAGGAATTCCCCACAATAACACCAGGCCTGTGGGTGATCTAGAAAACAAACGTCTTTCTCTTTAGAAGAGGTAGCCGGGAACATGCCCAGAAGTGGGGTTGCTGGGTCACATGGTAGACTCATTCCGAGTTTTCTAAGGACCCTCCACACTGTCCCCTACAATGGCTGTAACAGTAGCATTGAGATGTACACATTATGGGGTGTTAAGTGGATAGTTGGGGAGAAATTGCTGCAAAACACAGGGAGCCCAGGCTGGTGCTCTGTGATGACCTAGAGGCTGGGAGGGAGGGAGGCTCAGGGCGGGCAGGGGGTATAGGTATAGTTATGGTGGACTCCGGGAGTCGGTGGTCGACAGGGAGGCCTGGCATGCTGCGGCTCATGGAGTCGCAGAGTCGGACACGACTGAGTGACTGAACTGAACTGAGCTGATGGCTGATTTTACGTTGTTGAACGGCAGAAACCATCACAATAATGTAAAAATTAAAGAACAAAAAAGAAAAGGAAGTTGGAGTGTGTGTGCGTGTGTGTGTGAAAGAAAGAGAAGACTGTCACCATCGCAAGAGAGGAAGGAGCAGCCTTGCTTTATGTGAGTGGCAGCACACTGTTCTCCCCATCACGGAACACCGCGTTCATTAGCAGCATCACTCGAGAGTCACTGTCTGCCAAGAACATGTCTCAAACCGATGTGTCTCCAGAAACTTCAGACTTGGGTGTAAAACACCATCACCCAAATGAGAACAGGCAAAGCTGTTTATTCAGAGCTTGCTATCAGAAGGCAGTCAGACATCACCGTGTTTGGCAGAGACCCAGAACCAGTTAAAGGAGTGGGAAAGCTTCACTGCTGACGAAAACGGAAAGCCTCGAGTAGGCCCTGATGGGAGGGCTTTGTGGGGGCGAGTCGCGACTGATCACAGCAACACACCTGGTTCTCTCTGGTGGGCCTACGTCCGCCGATTGCCTCAGCGACTGTGGCCAGAACTCTGTTTTTATACGCTGTCTAGCCATTGTCCACGTGTGTATTCAGCCCCTGAGAGCGAATGACATGAGAACTAGGGTCCTGAATGGCCCCTCTGAGCCCACTCGTGAGCGTCCTTGACACCTGCCCGTCCTCTCCTGCTCTCCTTCGCTTCTTAGTGTCCGGACTAGTAATTTCACATCAACCTTCCGGTCCCCCAAACAGAGCTAGAAGTCTGCCAAGACAGATCAGAGAAGGCTTCAGCATGGATGAGCAGGACTTTGTGTTGACCTGGTGTGAGAGGAGAGTGCAGCTACCAGGGGGGTCGTGTTACTGAAGACAGAAGAGGAAGCACTCGGTTTGTGAGAGAGGACGCCGAGCTCAGGTTTTAGAAGTGAAAATCTCAGCTGCCTCTGCGACGATGTTCTTTAGAGCCAGGCACCTGGCACCTGGAACGTCATTTCAGAGGTGGGGAGAGGAGGCCTGAGAGTAAGTGACGGGCCTCAGTTTACGTGCCGAGGCCAGGGCTGGAGCAGGTACTGCAGCTCTGGGCTTTCCAACCACCACTACACACACCAAGGATGGAGAGCAGTCGGTCTGGACCAGAGGCTGGGCAATCTGGAACCACCAGGATGCTCTCAGAGGCAAGAATGAGCCACTCCACACCATTAACATAAATGTGGTAAAGACAGAAACCGTCTATGAAGATTTCACACAGACCCACCAAGATGAAAAGTAAATGATTAAAGAAGGTAGGTTTGGAGATCCTTTTGAACCGTGATCCTCTGTCTTCTATTTACAGAGATAAAAGTCCCCCCCCCCCCCCGAATGGTTAATATTTAAGCACATCAGTATTTACAGCTTCCTTTTAGGAGAGGAAAGCCACTTTGGCAGTGCCAGTGTGATCACCCACGATGATTCCCCCCGTGCTCATCTTGTTGTCGGGTTTTCTCTGCCACGTTGCTATTGCAGGACGAAGTAAGTACTCACGGCTTTTGAAAAAAAAAAAATCCAGTCCTGGGCTTCCCTGGTGACACTAGTGGTAAAGAACCTGCCTGCCAATGCAGCAGCCGTGGGGTTGATCCCTGGGGTGGGAAGATCCCCTGGAGAAGGAAATGGAACCCACTCCAGTATTCTTGCCTGGGAAATCCCATGGACAGAGGAACCTGGTGGGCAGTCCATGGGGTCAAGAAGAGTCAGACATGACTGAGCGCATACCCAACCCTCTGGTAGATGCCGGGGGCCCACAGGGATTAGCTAAATTCTCTTTAGGGTGGATGCTGGGGAGACTGGATTGGTGCTTATTGTTTGATGGAGCCATGCTTAAACTCCTTGGCAAGATACTTAGCTCCTTTAAGCCTCAGTATACTTGCCTATGAAATGGGGATAACACATCTAATCTCTTTTAAAAGCTGGTGAGGAGATTAGCTGGGGTACGGCATATGTCAAGTATTTGGAGCAAAACTCAGTGTAAGTATTTTGGTAGCATTAAATGTTTTTCATTTGTGTGGGCCAGCTAAACTGAAAAAGGCAAATATGGGTTTCTCAGCCAGCTGCTTTGTGCTGTTTCAGCCTGCCCCAAGCCAGATGAGGTACCGTTTTCCGTGGTGGTTCCACTGAAACGGTCCTACGAGCCTGGGGAGCAGATAGTGTTCTCCTGCCAGCCGGGCTACGTGTCCCGGGGAGGGATCCGGCGGTTTACGTGCCCGCTCACAGGACTCTGGCCCATCAACACGCTGAAGTGCACACGTAAGTCAGCCTCCTCCCGCACAGCCTCCGCTCATTCAGACCCTGCACATGGCGGGGAGACGGCCGACCTCGTCCAGCTCCGGGTGCGGAAGCCAGCAGAGCCGCGGGGCGGGGGCAGTGGAGAAACACAGGGCCGGTGGAGGTGGGGTGGGTTTCATGGGAGGGGAGGCTGCGGACAGTCAGGGCTGTTTGCCGGAAGCCAGGAGGAGAGGGCGGCAGAGGATGAGCTGCTTAGACGTCATTGACTCAATGGACACGAATCTGAGCAAATTCCGGGAGACTGTGGTGGACAGGGGAACCTGGCGTGCTGCAGTCCATGGGGTCACGAAAGGTCGAAGGGGAATTAGCTGCAACAACTGGAATTAGCTAGGGGAGATTTTAAAAAGAGACTTGGTATGATAAAAGGAGAGGGAAGCACTGCAGATGTGAAAAGAGAAGTGGATATGATATCACAAATTATATTTCTAGTAAAATACAAACATTATATTAAATCAATGTTATGCATAATATATACAATATTATGCATAATATATATAATATTATGGGGCTTCCCAGGTGGCTCAGTGGTAAAGAATCCACCTGCCACTACAGCAGACTCAAGAGATGCAGGTTCAATCCCTGGGTCAGGAAGATTCCCTGGAGAAAGAAATGGCAACCCACTCCAATATGCTTGCCTGAGAAATCTCATGGACAGAGGAGCCTGGCGGGCTACAGTCCATGGGGACGAAAAAGGGTAGACCACCACTGAGTGACTAAACAACCGCAGCAGAGTGAACATTTAGACTGCTCGATTTTTGTCATCGTAACTAACAGCTCTAATGTGCAGGGGCCTCCCTGGCGGGCCAGTGGTTCAGACTCTGCGCTTCCACTGCAGGGGGCATGGGTTCTCTCCCTGGTTTGGGAACTAAGATCCTGCATGCTGCATACCCCCCCCCCCAAAACAAACAAACAAACGAGAAGTAACAATACAATGGACCCCACAGTACGTGTGCCATTTAGGTTATTCTGAGTTAACTTCTGGGAACAGTTATCAGTAGAGTCACTGGATCAAAAGATAGAAATGAGTTTAAACATTTGTATTTTAACAGGAAATTCTGTAACTAGAAATTGATGCTTTTATCTTTAAATCACAGCCAGAGTATGTCCTTTTGCTGGGATCTTAGAAAACGGAACGGTACGCTATACAACGTTTGAATATCCCAACACGATCAGCTTTTCCTGCCACACCGGGTAAGGACTTTTGGCTCACAGAGGTTGTGCTTTCCTGCGCCCTTAAGCTGAACATCAAGGCTGGCCCCTATTTTATTTCTAGTCTTTAGGCTGGACTTGCTGAATATGGATGACTGAATAAAAATCCACAGTGGGGTTGGAGTGGGGTGGAGAATACAGCAGTTGGTAAAATACAAAATCGATGCTCTATCTAATTTTTCTGCACCTGATTAGCTACTCATACGAGGAGTACATTGAAATTATTGAAGCTGGGTGATAATTCTTTATAATCTCTGGGCCAAATCTTGGCTTAGGGGTTAAAGTATTCTAGTAGTCAGACTTGGGCTTTAGGCTAATTTGATGGACTGTGACCTAGGTTCTCTGGTAAAGAATCTGCCTGCTAATGCAGGAGACGTGGGTTCGATCCCTGGGGTTGAGAAATCCCTTGGAGAAGGACATGGCAACCCTCTCCAGTAATCTTGTCTGGGAAATGCCATAGACAGAGGAACCTGGTGGGCCAGAGTCCACGGGGTCGCAAAGAGTCGGACGCGACTAAGCTCCTGAGCGCGAAGTAGAGGTGAATTCTGAGGAGAAGGCGGAGGGTGATGGTGTAGAAACGCCCTCCTCCTCACCAGGACCGCCTCCCCAGGAAGAAAGCGTGTCTGGAGGGACACCTGGCTGGTCCTCCTCATGAGCAAACACCACGGGTGACCCAGGCAACAGCCTGCTGGCCATCAGGTCGGGCAAAAGTTCACCGAGGATCCTTGTTTGTGATGAGAGATTAAGAAATACTGTGTGTGAAAGAGAAATGCAGTCCTTTAAACTGAAAGGCCAATTTATTAGTAGGTTCTTGATGCGTGACCTTGAACACATTGTCTTCAAGGACAATGGCACATTTATAATGTTGATAGACTGCATTGACAGCCCAAATTATTACACATTTGGGCCAGCAGGCTCTCAGAAAATGAGTATTAGAGGTGACTCAGTATGATTCACTTTTGTGACCCCCGAAAAAGAGGTGTCTTGGATTGGAAGCCGTTACCCTTACTAGCTGGTTGGAGACCAGGGGTTTGGGGACTGGAGGCGGGGTGGGCCCCCACGCCCAGCGGTGATGGAACCCTCGCGTGCTTCAGCAATTGCCCTGCAGGCCCAGGCTGGGAGGCTTGCTGAGCCTTAGAGGAATTTAAGCCTCTCAGGAAAACAGGATGGAAAGATGGAAAGGAAGCCAATAGTATTTGTCTGCAGTACAGCTTGATGGGAAAAAAAATTTGAAGTGCCGGGGGTGGATGACTCTATAATTTAATGGGTTCAATTTTCCCTCTGCAGGTTTTATCTGAAAGGAGCTAGTTCTGCGAAATGCACTGAGGAAGGAAAGTGGAGCCCAGACATTCCTGTCTGTGCCCGTGAGTCTCCGGGTCCAGCTCTAGGAGGGTGACCGCTTGGTTGGCCTGGGACATTCCTGGTTTTACCAATCAATACAAGACCTACACCCTGAAATCCCTCAGTCCCAGCTCCCTAAGATGGTCGCTCACCTGTTTTGGGACTGCTCATCCTGACGTCTTCTTAAAATGATTTTATTGGTTGATTTTTTTGTGGCTGTGCTGGGCCTTGGTTGTTGCGTGGGCCTTTCGTTGTGGCGAGTGGGGGCTCCTCTCTGGTGGCGGTGCACAGGCTTCGTTTGCAGGGGCTTCTGTCTAGGCCACAGGCTGCTGGGCACACCGGCTTCATTGCCCCGCAGCACGTGGGAGCTTCCTGGATCAGGGATCGAACCCGTGTCCCCTGCATTGGCAGGTGGATTCTTTACCAAGGAGCCACCGGGGAAGCCCCATCCTGGTCTTTTACTCTGGAAGATGAAGCAGCCCCTTTGGAGTGACACACCCTAACCCTAGCTTTGAAGCTCCAGATCACTCGGGTCAGGATGGCAGCCCACTTCTGCGTCCCTGCGTGAAGCTGCTTGTGGCGGCTCCACACAGAGAGCGTAAAAAGCAGGAGGTATTCAGCGGGAGCAAACAAACCTGCATTAGCACCAAGCTGTCACTCAGATGTCGCTGACTTCTTGTCATAAGCAGCTATTGCAGGATGCTGGCTTGGTGAGGTCCTTCACCAATTCTGACTCCGAGAAATGTCTTCAGGGTAGCATTTCGTTCCAAGACGTTTGGTCACCTAAGCAACATGGTCTTGTAACAGGCAAATCAGTGATGGCAAAACTTAAATTCCCTTCATTGTTCAGTTTTCTGATTGGCTCAGACATCTGATTTTCTGATCACATTTTCTTCCCTGGCTTCTCCAATGGACTGTGGTTACCCTGGCATTTGATCAAATTTTGCATTATCTCAAGTTAATCTTTGGATTTTTTCCTTTCTGTAAAGAGTATTTTGTTTAAAAATGACTCAACTATTTTCATTCAAATGACAGTTCTTTCTTTTTTCAGCTATAACCTGTCCTCCACCACCCATACCCAAGTTTGCAAAACTCAGCGTTTACAAGCCGTTGGTTGGGAACAGCTCCTTCTATGGCAGCAAGGCAGTCTTTGAGTGCTTGCCACACCACGCGATGTTTGGAAGTGACACCGTCTCCTGCACGGAACATGGGAACTGGACGCAGTTGCCAGAATGCAGGGGTAAGCGCGATGATACGGCAAAGCAGTCATGGGAGTGCAGGGTCTCCCTGCTGAAGAGGATGCAGATTCCGCTCTCCCGGAGGGTTCTGAATGGCCTTGCTTGCCGTGGCCACTGCTCTGTGCCGGGGCCTGAGGGTGCCGGGTGACGGAGACCTGGCTTCTGGCTCAGGGTGATGAGAGGAGGCGCAGTGGACATTCGGGAGCAGCCTGGGAGAGCTCCTGGGAGGAGGACGTGTGGGTGGAGTGGGGAACAGTGCCGGCATGCCGCAGGAAGCGGGGGAGCTGGGGAGGGGACAGGGAAGAACAGGGCCTGAGCATGGACAGCTGAGTGTCACAGTGAGGTTGCTGAAGAGACGCCGGGATTAAACTGGCAAGTCCAAGGAGATCAGGGCTTCCCTGGTGGCTCAGCGGTAAAGAATCCTCCTGCAATGCAGGAGACCTGGGCTCGATCCCTGGGTCGGGAAGATCCCCTGGAGAAGGAAATGGCAACCCACTCCAGTATTCTTGCCTGCGAAATCCCATGGACAGAGGAGCCTGGCAGGCTACAGTCCATGGGGTTGCAAAGAGTCAGACATGAGTGAGTAACTAAAGCTTTCACTTTACTTTTGAGAGATTTAAGGTGAAAAACTGGGTTGCAGTCAGATCAATATAAGCTTTTGTATTTACCTAAATTTAAGAATCACAAGAATATTCAATTTAAAGATATATATGAAAAATCTCTCCTTTAATTGGACTCATCATTGCTATATTTATTTATTTATTGACCATGTGGCATGTGGGATCTTTCCCAATCAAATATCGAACCCATGCCTCCTGCAGTGGGAGCATGGAGTCTTAACCGCTGGGCCATCAGGGAAGTCCCATTACTGTCTGTCAATTAGTCCCCTGCATAATGCGTAGGCAGATTATAGAAGTTATCATGCATTCGAGGAGTGACGCTAAAGTCTGTTACCTTCTCCCGTAGTGGATAGTACAGACGTCTGCTGAATGATTCCAACAGAAGTACTTTTTAGCATCGGGGAGCTCATGCTACACCTAACACCTAGCGCCTTTTGGGGGACTTAACTCAGGGCTAGACACTGGTCTCCTGCTATTTATGCATATGTCATCTCATTTAATTCTCCCAATTAGTGGATTCTTTGTGGGCTCTTTTTTTCTTCTTATTTTCAGCTGTTTACATTGATATGTCAGCCATCATCATGTTGTGACATGCTCTCTCTTTCTTTCTATAGACATGCTTTTTCCCCTGAATCTTCTGAAAATAAGTTATACCCATCATGACACTTACCCATGAACATGTCAGCAGCATGAACATCCTAATAACAATGAGATTCTCCTATGTTATCCCTGTACCCAAGATATTTAACGTGTTGGAATTACTAACAATAATAATGTGAACAATTGTATACAATTAGCAATGTTTGTTTCATATGCAAATTGCCCCACCTGATCCAGAAGTTCCTTCACACACACGTCTTGTTCTCTGTGAAATCCAATCGTGAACCACCCCTCTGTCTGGCTGTCACACCTCTTTCATCTCCTTTAGTCCTGTAGTTACGGATGATCCTCTGCCTTTTCAGTCATCTTTCATTGATGTTTATGAAGAGTGCATGCTGGTTGTCTTTAGCAGTTTCCGGAATGTGAGTTTGGTGGCTTAGTTACTCACGATTAGCCTCAAGTTAACACTTTTTAAGAACGCACTCCTTCTCAGCAGAAGGCACGAGGTGTCAGTCAGCCACGGCCAGGTGTACTGCGATCCCATGGCCAAGGGGGTACACCCTTCTCCTCTTGGTAAAAAAGCATCTCTTCCTCTTTGGAATTAGTACGCAGCCTGTGGTGGTAGTTTGAGGCTATGTGAACACCCACTCCTGAGCAGTCATTTCAGCGTCCATTGATAACCCTGGACTCAGTCAGCTGAGGCACTGGTGGTTGCAAAGTGGTGGCTTTCTAGTGTTATCTGTCCTTTGATATTTATTACCTGGAATTCTTCTACAGGGAAAAGTTTTTCTTCCATGAACTGTTTCTCTTTAGTTTCATCATAAACTCACACATTCCTTTGTACTCAATTTGTGGAAGAACCAAAACTGATCCAAGCAGTCCAACTCCGAATTTTGTACTCTTTTTTAAAAAATCCATTTTATTTATTTGGCTGTGCTGGGTCTTAGCTGCAGCATGTGGGATCTTTTAGTTGAAGCATGTGGTATCCAGCTCCCTGACCAGGGGTGGAACTCGGGAACGTGGAGTCTTAGCCACTGGACCAGGGAAGTCCCTGGATTTTGTATCCTTGAACCATCGCATTAGACTACCTTCCAAAAGCTCTGTGCTCCTCCATCCAGCCTGGTTTTCTGTAGGGTGGTAAAGAGGGGACGACAGAGTATGAGATGGTTGGATGGTATCACTGACTCAATGGACATAAACTTGAGTAAACTCCGGGAGGTGGTGAAGGTCAGGGAAGCCTGGCGTGCTGCAGTCCATGGGGTCGCAGAGAGGTGGACAGACTTAGTGACTGACCAACAGCAACAACAAAGAGGGGTATGGATTTAGGACTTTCCCGCTGGGGGTCTTCAGAAGGCCAGGGAGCAGCACCACTTTTCTCCTTCGTATTTCATGCTGGCTTCTTGTAGAGTCTGAAGACAATCATAAGAATTACGTTTAACATTTAAAATCCAAATAATGGTGTTCTACTGTGCATGGAGGGAATCTTTGTGTTGTAATTTCATGGTCTGTTGATTGAAAGAGACAGACTTTTCTTTTGTTCAAACCCACCATCTTAGACGATGTGCAGATGAAGTTTGCAATAAATAATACCTTGTGATTATACGAAAGCCCAAAACTTGGTAACTCATTAATTTACTTACAAAGTGTTGTTGTTTCTATTTTAATACCCAGGGTCTCACGAGGATGAGATAAAGGGGAGGTCACAGGAATCATCCAGTGATTCACTGGTGTAAGAGAGGAGCTTGTAACTATTCCGTAATCACCAGGCCCCACACTGTTTATGCTAACATGGCTTATTGCTTAAACTTTTTAGAAGTAAGATGCCCATTCCCATCAAGACCAGACAATGGGTTTGTGAACTATCCTGCAAATCCAGTGCTCTACTACAAGGACACCGCCACGTTTGGCTGCCATGAAACATATTCCTTGGATGGACCAGAAGAAGTAGAATGCAGCAAATTCGGAAACTGGTCTGCAGAGCCAAGCTGTAAAGGTATGAGATATGGATAAGGTCTCAAACCGCCTCCAGATTCATCCAGTGAATCTCCTTTACTTGCCATTTTCTTGTTCCAGTCATTTTCCACTTTGTTTCTCAGACTTGCTTCACAGCTACTGGGATTTATATGAACACTTCACGCCTAGCAAGTCTGTTTGAGATTTAAAAACTATATACTTGGTTCATTTACTTATTTTGGCTGCATCGGGTCCTGGTCTCCGCTCTCGGGAGCTGTAGTTTCGGCGCGCAGGCTCAGCTGCCCTGCGGCGTGCGGGCTCGTGGTCTTCTGAACAGGAATCAGGCCCACGGCCCCTGCCCCTGGATGGCGGATTCTTAACCGCTGGACCACCAGGAGGTCCCTCCTGACTGCGTGAGACAAGCGTTTCTATTGTAGGCCTTGATGACGTGGTGGAAGATTGTGGGGTTTCTACAGCTGCTTTTACGTCCTGGCCCATGACCATCCCGTTTCGCTTTGTCCTAGTCAAGACTCTTCTCACTGGGCCAAAACCCCACCACACAGTCAAGCGAGTTCCTGGAAATGGTGATTAACTACAAACAGCAACAGGCGATCGTATGGAATATGAGTCTGGGGAAATGAGGACGGAGCTCAGTCAGGAACCGCTGCTACTCTCTCCAGGGGGGCCTCAGGGTCCCCCTGTATCTCTGTTTCTCCCTTCCTCAGCTTGAACCTGACCGGATTCTGTGCCAGGACCTGTCACCTGAAGGGTCCTCACTCAGGGCATCTTTTCCCTGAGAAGCTGGTTCCTTTAACGTCACGGCTCCTTGATCTGGCCCGTGTCGTACTTATTCAGAGGGCATCAGGGGTGCACTGTGGCTCTGCTCAGGCTGCTGTGGGCTGGAAGGAAAGTGGGCAAAATGGAGAATGACTAGGTTGGGGTCCCCCTGAAGCAGAGCCTGAGACAGGGACTCAAACGCAGCTGATGTACTGAGTCTCAGGAAAAAGAGGGCGAGGCAGGTAGGATGGAGCCGGACACGGGCGCTCAAGCCTCCCTGCATCAGAAGCCCCGGGAGGGCTTGTTTAAACCGAGTCTCCGGTTCACCGGCTCTGGAATAGGACCTGAGAAGTAGCATTTCTACCAGGCTCAGGAGACGCTGGCCCTGCAGACGCAGGGCCCATGTCTGGAACAAGGGAGTGGGCTCAGCTGGAGTCTAAGGTCAGTTAACCCCCGGGGAGCTCTGGACAGGGCCACTGATGCCATGGAGAGGCGAGGGGACTTATCTCGATCCCCCTGTGAGTCTGCACAGGCTGTGGGCTGCCCGCTTCCCTGCCCCCGGGCTGATGTGCACGCTCTCCTGGGAGAGGAGGCTTCCGGTGGCTGAAGGCCGTGTTTCAGAGAAGGGAGCACCTGGGAGCTGTTACCAGCCCGCACTCACCTGGCTCGGGAGTGGGTGCGCCCGGCAGTGAGTGGGAGCGGAGTGGGCAGGGGAGACTCACCTGCAACAGCAGTGTCTTTTTAAAAACGTTTTATTGGAGTATGGTTGCCTCACAATGTTGTGTGTTTCTACCGCACGGCAAAGTGCATCAGCCGTACGTATCCACGCGTCCCCCCCATGTTTCCCTCCCAGCAGGTCACCACGGGGCACTGGGGAGACTTCTGCGCTACGCAGCAGGTCCTCATTAGTTCTCTCATGCAGAGTATCAACAACGTGTCTGTCAACCCCGGTCTCCCAGCTCCTCCCTGCTTCCTCCCCCTCGGGAACCCTGCATTAGTTCTCTCCATCTGTGTATCTGATAGAAGTGCTTTTAAAAAAAAAAACCAGTTTATTTATTTATTGACTGTGCTAGGTCTTCACCGCTGCGTGGGCTTTCCCTAGTTGCTACCAGAACGCGGAACTGCTAGAAGTGGACGGGGCTTCTCTTGGCCGCGGCGTGAGGGTTCTCACTGCGGGGGCTTCCCTTGCTGCTGAGCACAGGCTCTGGGGCCTGTGGGGGTCTTCCCCCGGCCGGGGACCGGCCTTGCATTGCAAGGCGGATTCTTAACCACTGGACCACCAGGGAAGCACAGCACCTGATGCTTCTGCTCTGACCTTCTCACGTGGCTGCTCCAGGGGAAGAAAAGGTGGTCCTGGAAGCCATGGTTCATGGTCCTATTGATAAAGAACCGCAGTTGGCAATGCTGCTGAGGCTACTCACTATGCATCTACTTAGAGTCTTCTCCTCTTGGGCCATTTGCCTCAGGTTTACTCATTGAGTGGTTCTGATGTTACATTCTCTTTGCTGCTGCTGCTGCTGCTGCTTCTAAGTCACTTCAGTTGTGTCCAACTCTGTGTGATCCCATAGACGGCAGCCCACCAGGCTCCCCTGTCCCTGGGATTCTCCAGGCAAGAACACTGGAGTGGGTTGCCATTTCCTTCTCCAATGTGTGAAAGTGAAAAGTGAAAGTGAAGTCGCTCAGTCGTGTCTGACTCTTAGCGACCCCATGGACCGCAGCCTACCAGGCTGCTTCATCCATGGGATTTTCCAGCCAAGGGTACTGGAGTGGGGTGCCATTGCCTTCTCCGCACATTCTCTTTAAGAAACAGTAAATGAAGTCCTGTCTTGACTACAACTATTGTCTCTTTCAGCGTCTTGTAAGTTATCTGTTAAAAAAGCTACTGTGATATACGAAGGAGAGAGAGTAGCTATCCAGAACAAATTTAAGAATGGAATGCTGCATGGCCAAAAAGTTTCTTTCTTCTGCAAGAATAAGGAAAAGAAGTGCAGCTACACGGAAGATGCCCAGTGCATAGACGGCACCATCGAAATCCCCAAGTGCTTCAAGGGTGAGTTTCCTGCTGGAGTGTTTAGCTGGCCTTTCCCTTGCCCTGGCCATAATCAGTACTTTCTAAAAAAAATTTCAGTTTGTACTGGGATGTAGCCAATGAACAATGTTGTGATAGCTTAAGGTGAACAGCGAGGGGACTCAGCCGTGTACGTATACCTGTATCCACTCTCCCCCAAGCTCCCCTCCCATCCAGGCTGCCACGTAACGTTGAGCAGAGTCCCCTGTGCTTACAGGAGGTCCTTGCTGGCTGTCTATTTTAAATATAGGTGTGTGTACATGTCCATCCCAGACTCCCCCACTAGCCCTTCTCCCTGTCCTTTCCCCCTGGCCACCATGAGTCCCTTCTCTACCTCTGTGAGTCTTTCTGTTTTGTAAGTAAGTTCGCTTGTATCATTTCTTTCTAGATTCCACATATAAGGGACATTGTATGATGTTTTTTCTTCTGTCTCACTCAGTATTACCATCTCTAGGCCCATCCATGTTGCTGCAAATGGCATGACTCCATTCTTTTTAACAGTCGAGTAATCATAATTTATACTTTTATTATTGACACACAATGACTAAAAATGTCAGTTTGGCCACTAGATTTTTAAAAGGAGGGTTGGACAGGAGAAAACAGCAAGATGAAGCAGTAACTGCATTTGGTATTTCCTGTTTCCTTTCCAATTCTTTTCCTTAAAACTCAGTCAGGATTGTGGCTTTCTTTGATGAGTGTTAAATTACGCCATGGTGAATAATTCCAGATTATGCGTGAATAATAATAATGACATTGATTGGAATATTGAATAATAATATTTACTACCTCTTGAGCCCAAATGATAATGAACTCACCCCAAATTACAAAGTAATTCAAGTCAATGGTCGTTGGTTTACAGATCTAACATTTCTTTCCCTCTTTTGACAGTTCCTGGAGTTTGAAAAGTACCCGTTAGAGAAAAGTATTCATTAGAGCAAAACATTTAAAGAAAGATGACATTGTGTTTGTGTGAGATAAAGGAGTGTACAATGGTCAGCATTTAAGCCATTAGTTTCAGGTCTAAATAAATACCTTTGTTGCCACAAAGGAAGAGCCAGCCAGAGGCTGAAGCTATGATTGCATTTGGATTTAGAGATGCTTCTAGGATGTCGTCAGCCCTGTATCAGCTGGCAGAGGACACAGCTGGGAGCAGATGAGGGAAGAGAGAGGTCTGAGAAGTGGGCAGCTAGAGACAGAGGAGGAAACGAGAACCAGCAAACAATACCCACCTCACAGGTTTGATGATGAGAAATCTTACCCATGACATGCAGTGGGTGCTCATTGATAAGCATGACAGTTCTTCTCACTCTAATTACAAACAGTTAGAAATGCACTGCACAAATTGTTATTGTTCAAAATATAGCAGAGCCGTGGTGTGATGTTACGTACTAAAACTGACAAAAAATCCTGGTACAGATGGGCAGAAATAGTACTAGCAGAGGGTAATTTAAAAAAGTCAAACAGAGCTTGGTTAATGTATTTCTTCAGGCTATTCTCTCCTATAGTCTGCAGACAGATGAGTGCTGTGGGTACCTTGGGGATAAATAAAGGGCTGATGCAGTTTTTTCTTTTAATCTTGAGTGTCAGAATTATATAGAACCTTTCATTTTCTCTCTTGGAAAAGATTGCTTTATCTTTTCCCTGATGTTTTCTCGAATCACTTAAACCTCACATGGAATGCTTTCATTAATATAATTAGATTTATTCTACAGGTTTATAAAATGTATTTGATTTGGCTTGGCTATTTAACAAATTTAAGAAATGATTGTTTCTCTTATAGTATTTATTTATTTTTTCTCCCCAAACAGAGCACAGTTCTTTTGCTTTCTGGAAAACGGATGCATCTGACGTAAAACCATGCTAAGCTGGTTTTCACACTGAAAATCATATGTCATGCTTGTATGTGTCTGTCTAAGGAACCCAATGGAAATGGAAAAATAAAGTGACTGAATTTATGGTGTCAGCCATTGCCGTGTTACTCCTCATGGTAGCTTACTTTTAGTTATCTGGTTTTTTGCTTGCTGTCGTTCAGTTGCTAAGTTATGTCCAACTCTTTGTGACCCCTTGAACTGCAGCATGCCAGGCTCCCCTGTCCTTCACTATCTCCCAGAGTGTGCTCAAATTCATGTGCACTGAGTCAGTGATACCCTCCAACCATCTCATCCTCTGCCACACCCTTCTCCTGCCCTCAATCTTTCCCAGCATCAGGGTCTTTCCAAATGAGTCAGCTCTTCGCATCACGTGGCCAAAGTCAGAAACCCACACATCTGGGGCATTGTTCTTGCAGAGCTGTGAAACGGAAAGTGTGAATGATGACCTGGGTCACCCAGGTCCCCTCTCCCTAATTCTGCTCTTAAGTGCCTTCACTCAAAACAACTGCAATGCAATTATTTTCTTAGAATGGTCCATAGACTCCAGCATCAGTTTCACCTGGTAACAATCACAAAGGAAAAAATGCTGTGTACTGGAATTTCTGAGGTTGGCCCCCAAATATGCATCTGTGACAAAGTCCCCAGATAACTCTGCCTTTTTGAGAAGTGTCCTTGTAAAGGATAAACAAAGTGCATAGCCCTTCAGGCCAATAGAACTGGGTCTGGACTCGGATAGCTTGGCTTAACATAATGCCTAGAAATCTCTCCTTGTCCACCACCATGCCTCTGACCCATCGCTGATGTTGCTCCTTTGTCTATATTTAACTTCCTTGCCCCCTTCTTCCGTAGGAGGTGCTGGCAAACCGCGCCGCAGGTTCTGGTTGTGTTTCCTGTGCTGGTAGCAGAGCAGCTGAGCTTCACAATTACGCTGCTAGGGCCCGCTCTGATCCACGGACATGAGCCTCACACGAGCGCAGCTGCGCCTGGCAGTTCGGCCGCATTTCCCGGGGTGGCTCTCGCCCCGCCTCCCCGACACGGCTGTGTCTCTTCTCAGCCCTGCTCAGGCCACCCTCCTCCCGTCTCAGACAGCGTCCTGCTCTTATTCACCAAGAAAATAGGAAAGAACCTTTTCAGTCTCTGCACGACCAAGTCTGTCACCTCAGCAGAGTCTGTACCAAGTTCTCTGCGCTCTGTCTCCTTACTCTGAGATCCCATCTAAGGGCAAACCTCATGCCCAGGACCCCATCTTCTGTCTTCTTAGTTAAGAATTTTGCTCCTGTGATGAATGAGCTTCCATTTTTTCCTCCCTTTCTACTGGAGCAGTTCTACACAAATATACAATAATGCTGTTGAGTCGCTCTTCTCCATGGACCGCAGCGCACTGGGCTCCTCTGGCACCACTATCTCCCAGAGTTTGCTTAGACTCATGTCCTTTGAGTCCATGACGCCATCCAACCATCCCCTCCTCTGTCGCCCCCTTCTCCTCCTGCCCTCAATCTTTCCCAGCATCAGGGTCTGTTCCAATAATATCATCACTTAAAAAAGAAAACCTTACTGTTACCTCACATCATTTTCTAGCTACCGCTCTCCATCTGTGTCAACTTAAAATAGTCACAACCTAAAGTTGAGAGTTCTGTTTTATTTGGTGGGAACTTTTAGGACTTCAAGTCCTGGAAACTTGAAGCGTCTCAAGTGACTGAGAGAACTGCTCTGAGGAGGCGGGAGGGGAGTCAGGTTATCCAGAAGTTGGCCACAAGGGGTAGTGTGGACATCAAAAGTATTTTTGTGAATTAAAGAAAGCCAGATACCTCAAGGTGAGGAACTGGCGCCTTTCTGGGTACGGGGCGACGCCGGCGTCTGGACTCCCTGACATCGCCCCTTTCGTGGGCACCTCCATCCTCTGGGCAGGCTCCCGAGTCCTCCGTGCTCACCGCCGGAGCGCCTGCAGCCCGGCGGTTCAGACTTCGAGTACTGTTCTCCTCCTGGGCGCCCTGAGGGCTCAGAAGTTCACACAAGGAGGGCCGGATCCCTGCCGGCTGTGGCGTCCTTGTTTATTATTGTGGCAGAAAATACTCCATTTCTCATCTGTGTCCCTTGTTTTCATAAAAGTCCCAGGAAGAGCTGTTGGTCTTTGCCGGCTCCACACTGGGGAGCGGTGTGGTGTACAATGTTGTCACTGGTGTACCCATCACGAGCCTTCACCTCTGTCTCCCCGAGGTCTCTTCTCGCGGACGCTTGGTCCTCAGGACTCAGGTGCCTTCACCTGCTGCGGGTCTGATCTCTTCACCACGATGCTCTTCTGAGCCTCTTCCCACAGAAGCCGGTGTGGCTCTCCCCAGGTCGTTCAAAATCTCCAAGTTCCCACTCTTGTGCTTGCTCAGTCGTGTCCAGCTCTTCTGTGATCCCATTGACTGTAGCCCATCAAGCTCTTCTAGCCACGGGATTTCCTAGGCAAGAATACTGGGGTGGGTTACCGTTTACTCCTCCAGGGGATCTCGGAATCAAACTTGTGACTCCTGCATTGGCAGGCAATTCTCTATCACCGCACCTCTTGCATAGCCCAATTATTGTATATATATATGTGTGTATATATGTATATATTCAATATTCCATTATATAGCACATCTTCTTAATCCATTCATCTGTTGATAGACACTTGAGTTGCTTCCACGTCTTGGCTATTGAAAGTAGTGATGCTATGAACATTGGGATGCATATATCTCTTCCAATTAGTGAAGAAAACATAGGCAGAACACCCTATGACGTAAATCATGGCATTATTTTTTTGGATCTGTCTCTTATAGCAAAGGAAATTAAACAAAAATAAACAAATGGGAAGTATTTACACTTAAAAGTTTTTGCACAGCAAAGGAAACCACTGACAAATCAAAAAGACAACCCACTGAATAGGAGAAAATATTTGCTAATTATATGACTGATAAGAATCATATATCAGTTTAATAAGATGCTGAAGCTCCAGTGCTTTGGCCACCTGATGTAAAGAACTGACTCATTTGAAAAGACCCTGATGCTAGAAAAGATTGCAGGTGGGAGGAGAAGGGAACAACAGAGGATGAGATTGTTGGATGGCATCACCGACTTGATAGACATGAGTATGAGTAAGCTCCAGGAGTTGGTGATGGACAGGGAAGCCTGGTGTGCTGCAGTCCATGGGGTTGCAAAGAGTCGGACATGAGTGGCAGACTGAACTGAAGAGTTTAATAGCCAAAGCATATAAATAGCTCAGACAACTGAACATTAAAACAAAAACAAACAAAAAAACCCCACCCCAGTTTAAAAAAGGGCAAAAGGCCTGAATAGACAGTGTTCCAAAGAAGATATAAAATGGGCATGCGAAAAGATGCTCCACATCATTAATTGTCAGAGAAATGCAAATTAAAACCACAATGAGACACCAGCTCACACCTGTCAGAGTAGTCATCATCAAACAGACCACAAACAATAAACAATGGAGAGGCAAAGGGAACCCTCCTCCTCTCTTGGTGGGAATGTGAATTGGTGACACCACTGTGGAGAACAGTATAGAGATTCCTTAAAAAACAAAATAGAATTACCATACGATGCCACAATTCTCTCCTGGGTATTTATCTGACCATATAGGTTCTTTCAAATCAGTCTTGCTGAAACTTTTTGTAAGAAATCTCCAGGTTGAACTTATAATAGACTATTTGATTAAAAAAAAAAAAAACTTCCTGGAATACGGCAAGTTTGTTGTGGATGGCTTTTGGCATAATCTTTTTCACTGGAAGGCATTTCAGGCCACTGGGTAGGCTTGAGTCCTTGAAAACTAATCAGAGTAGACTTTAGAGCTTAGGCCATAGTACTGACTCCTCTAATTTAATGACAGTTTTACAGAAAGAAAAAAATCTGCTCTTTTTCAATCTGAAGAGGCAATTTGGATTAGAGGAGCCTATCAGTGGGAGCTGTCCAGTTGCAGTTTAGTGATTACGTGGTCCATTTAGCTCTGTAAGGGCACTCTCTATTCAAAATGCTTTTCTTCTTAAATTCTTAGATCACCAGGCTGCCCGTCATTAGAATTCAGCTGTGCGCTCCATACTCAGAGTCCGGTGACTTGGCCTGCTGGCTCAGAGTCCAGAAAACAACACTGTCCTCCGCACACAGCCAGCCTGGTACAGGAGGGGTGAGCCATGACCAGAGATGGGTGGTCCTCCATTTTAACACGGCCGAATGTGGCCTTTTCCATCGCAGGTGACGTTGCTTAGCCAGCGACTGCAGACCCACTGCACCCTGCGAGCGCTCGAGGCCCACGAGGCCTAACATGTTCTGTGACAAGCAGGCCCCCTCGTGTGCTTCCCCACGACCAGCTCTCTCCTCTTCCAGTATGAAAGGTGGACTTCTAGATGCAAAGGGATCCAGGTCTTTACTTTTGTTTCCTGCGATAACATATTTCTGCAAGGAGGTATGGAAAATGAGCTCTCTTATTTCCAAGACATTGAACAATCTTTCAGTACGTAGGTTCTCATTTCTGAGTCCCCCAAGCCCAATAACAGGTGTTCATCGGTAACATTTCCTGGCCACTAGCCTGAAGGTCATTCCCCACCTTAAACTGAAATAAAAGATTAAAAGAAAGAGAAAAAAGAAAGAAAGGAAGGAAGAAAAGAGCTTGGAGTGTGTGCATATGGGTGTGAGTATATGTCTGCGTGTGTGTGTGTGTGCCTCTGTGAGTGTGATGTACGTCTGCACATGAGTGTGTCTCTGTGTTCTGTGAGCATGCGTGTGTGTGCGTGCCTCTGTGAGTGTGATGTACGTCTGCACATGAGTGTGTCTGTGTGTTCTCTGTGAGCATGCGTGTGTGT
>JADEYB020000027.1:723423-749480 GCA_015832495.2 Alces alces
TGTGTGTGTGTGTGTGTGTGTGTCCGTCCGTGTGTCTGCCTGTGTGTGTGTGTGTGTGGAGGGGAGAGACAGGCTCGGAAGGCTCCGCACTGGGCGGCCTGAGGGTCTGGGCTCAGCGGTCGCCCGCGCCCTGGCGGCGGAGGTGAGGGGCTGAGCTCCCGGCCCAGGACTGACGGGGAAGCGGGAGGGCGTCCTCTGACTGAGGGGGCACGGGTGGGTTTGGAGGTGTTTCTGGATGTTTGTTCTTTTTGTCGGGGTGACAGCGAGGAGGTCGTCGGCAGGGGAGGGAGAGGGCGGTGGGCGCCAGTCAGGGCGCAGCGGGCGCGCATCTCGGGAGGACTCGGAAGAGCTGGGAGCTGCGGGAAGAGCATCTGGGCCTCGCCCGACTCTTCCTCTGCCGCAGGAGGAAGGCCCTGAAGTGGGAAGTGAGCGGAGGCCGGAGTGGCCGGCGCGGCCCTGGAGGAGGAGTGGTGAGGGGCCCCGAGCGGGTTTTCTCCCGCGGAGCCTCGGTCAGGGTGGGAGGGCGGCTGGAAGAGCCGTGCATGGGAGCCTGGTCCCTCCGGCCGGCCGGACCGGCT
This sequence comes from Alces alces, assembly GCA_015832495.2. Lineage (NCBI taxonomy): Eukaryota > Metazoa > Chordata > Mammalia > Artiodactyla > Cervidae > Alces > Alces alces. The sequence goes on from JADEYB020000027.1 coordinate 724,002, forward strand.
GCGTGCGGAGCCCCTGTGAGCGGTGCGGACCCTGCCCTGGAGGCACGGGGCAGGGTAGTGGGACAGCGGGGGGCGGAGAGGCCCAGCAGGGCTTTTCTCCAAACGTGATTTGCAGATTTGAATAAATGACGCATGGGGACCATGTATCACATAGAGACAGTACCCAGGCATTTCAGAACTTAGAAGAACATGTGGATTCTTGAGTAGATTTTACCTTAAGGAGTCTTGTCAAAACCTATGTTTCTGATTTTGGGGTTTACCCCTTTATAATCAGTGTTTTTCCTGTTGATTAGGAAGAAACCCGAGGACCAGTATTTTAAGTTTTTTGATGGTAATTAAACATTGTACATTTATCGACATTAAAACTCACTTTTCTGGTATACAGTTTGGTTAATTTTTGCACATGCATGGAATAGGTGCTTATAGCCCGCACAGACGGCGTGTGGGACAGCCCCAGGACCTGTGTGATTTCCTCCCCCGCCCCGTCCCATTGCTAACCCGTGAGGGAGCCGCATGCCTGCACTTTTTCTGGGTCCCCGTAGTTCCTGCCTTTTCTAGGGTGTCACACAAGGGATATGGTCATGCCGTATGTGGCCTTTGAGAAGGGCTTCTTTCACTTAGGCCGACGCATGTGCAGGTCACCCCATGTTGTCGGGCGTATCAGCACTTTTTTCCTTATTTTTCATTGTGTGGATGAACCACAGTTGGTTTATCCATTTCCCAGGGGAGGGACACTTAGTTGGAGTCCAGTGTTTGGAATTGATTACAGAAGTTAACCAATGGTTACAGAAGAAAAAAGCTGGTATAAACAGTACCTTCAGGTTTCCATGTGAATATAGATTTTGTTTCATTTGGATAAATGCCTAAGACTAGGATTTTTGAGTCCTATGCTAAGTGTGTGCTTAACTGGCCAAGAAATGTCTGTTTTCCAGAGTGGTTGCACCATTTTGTGTTCCTACCAGCAGTGCGTGAGTCTTCCTGTGGCTCTGTGCCCTTAGCAGGTGTGGTGGTGGTTGCCTTTCTCAGTTTCGCTGTCCTCATAGGTGGGTAGTGATGTCTCAGTGTGGTTCTCATTGGCATCTGTCTGCTGATCAGTGATGTAAGGCGTCTTCACCTGCTTACATTGCAGCTGTGCATCTTTTGTGAAGGAGCTAATATTTTTGCTGATTACCTTTATTGGGTTGTTTGTTTACTTGTGGTTTAAAGTTCTTTATGTATTCTTGATATAGGTTCCTTTCTGAGATATATGCAGTGTTTCTTCCCAGTCTGTAATTTATCTTTTCAGCTCCTGGACAGAGTTCTTTGCAGAATAGAAGTGTTTTATTTTGATAAAGTCCAATATATCAATTTTTTTCTTTTATGGGTAGTGCTTTTAATGTTGTATCTGAGAAATCCTTGACTAACTTCAAGTCATGAAGATTTTTTTCCCTATGTTTTCTTGTTTTATAGTTTTACATTTTACACTTAGGTCTATAATTTGAGTTAATTTTCAGTTCAGTTCAGTCACTCAGTCGTGTCTGACTCTTTGTGACCCATAGACTGCAGCACGCCAGGCCTCCCTGTCCATCACCAACTCCTGGAGTTCATTCAAACTCATGTGCATTGAGTCTGTGATGCCATCCAATCATCTCATCCTCTGTTGTCCCCTTCTCCTCCCACCCTCAATCTTTCCCAGCATCAAGGTCTTTTCCAGTGAGTCAGCTTTTCATATCAGGTGGCCACAGTATTGGAGTTTCAGCTTCAGCATCAGTCCTTCCAATGAATATTCAAGACTGATTTCCTTTAGGTTGGACTGGTTGGATCTCCTTGCTGTCCAAGGGACTCTCAAGAGTCTTCTCCAACACTACAGTTCAAAACGCCTTAGTTCTTCAGCGCTCAACTTTCTTTATAGTCCAGCTCTCACATCCATACATGACTACTGGAAAAACCATAGCTTTGACTAGATGGATCTTTGTTGGCAAAGTAATGTCTCTGCTTTTTAGTAAGCTGTCTAGGTTTGTAGTGTTTATAGTGTTTCTTATAAACACTATAGCTTTATAGTGTTTCTTAAAATCAGGTAAAGTGAGTTTTCCAAACTTGTTCTTCTTTTTCAGAATTATTTCTGCTGTTCTAATTCTTTCAACTTTCCATGTAAATTTTCAAGTCAGCTTGTGTATATCTGTAAGGAATACTGCTGGGAATTTTAGTGGAACTGCATTAAATCTGTAGATCAATTTGGGGGTGTTCAATACTAATGAATTTTATTTGATCTCTTCCAACAGTTATGTAGTTTTCAGCATACAGACATTATTGTTTTAATTTTAAATATTTTACAGGCTGAATTATGGAAATGGGAAGTGAAGAAGAAAAATGGGAGAAGCTGGATGCGGAGTTTGATCACTTTGTGGTAGATATGAAGCCTTTCGTTCTAAAATTACCCCACAGGTCAGGTAAGATTATGTTTGAAAATTAGGTTCTTATCATTAATTTTTTTCTTTGTATTATTTAGCCAAACCAATGAACTTCCAATATGGAGAGAAAACTGAATTTGTTTAGTAACAATTTTCATCTTATAAAGGATTGTTTACTCTGAGCTGTTCGAGGGAACATGGAAATTCAGCAATGATGATGTCTTACTAAGCCATGGCAAGGTCTTACATGTTACATGTCCATGTCAGGAGCTTAAACTGCATGAATCTTTCAAGTTAGCTGTAACAGTTTTTTCCTCAGACTTTTTCCTCCTCCCATGGAAATGGTTCCTTTCGGGAGCTTACTGTACACCTGTCTCTGACCCTTTTGTTTATTAAAGCAGAAAATAGTCTGTTAATCTTCCCTGCTTATTGGTTGACTGAATAAAAATCAAGTGTGAATGAGTTTTTGTTGCTGTCTTGTTTGTAGTTCCTAACCTGTTACCCTTTGAGAGTTTTTGTCTCAAGTCAGAGCTTTTCAGATAATGTAAGGTTTATCAGAGAGCAGGTAAAGAGACTATGAGGAGCTTGGAAGCTTCTCTAAGTTAGGGCAGCCATAAGGCTGGCTGTAAAAGTAAATCTGTTTTGAGAGCTTTTGAGTGGAGGGTTAAGAGTGGGGACAAGAAACTGGCATTTCCCCAAGTTTTGTCCAAGTTCCCGCTTAACTCTGAGACACCTAGTGAACTTCACATTCAGAAGGAGGAGCCAGGTCAATGTAGACCTTTACCCCAGGGAAGAGGGGGTGTAGTGTATGAGTCCCAATCCTGTGGTTATCCACCGTACAGGCAGGGCCTGCAGCCCACCGAGTCCAGGGGTTTGGCTCGGTCTTCCCTTCACGGTCTTCCTCTGGCCTCTTCTCTTGCCTTGTTGGATGGTAACCTCTTTTTTCTTCCTCTGCTACTCTTAAAATGAGTACTTCCTGTCCCATGGCTCATTCACAGTTGGTTGAACTAGTTTTAGTGGTGTTTCTACATTGTGTTCTCTTCTGATATTCACTGTGTTTTTTTCCTTCTTGTGTTAGATCTGCTGATTTAAATGTATATTAAAATCTCTCATTATAAATGTACTTCAAGTCAAACTATGTTCATATTTCATCTTTTAAAAAGGGATTTGGGGTATCTAGAATGGGATTAACTGTAATCTTTGGTTTGTGACTCATTGTGGAAATTAGTACATCCCTGGTGCTTTTTGATGCCATTAATTCATAATGAAAGCTCAGAAACTCACATCCCAGTCAAGACCTGACCATTCATATAACTTCAATCTCATTATAGTTAAATTCTACTTCATTTCCCCCCATTATTTTAAGTAATGAGTTTTTTTCATTAGCCAAATGGCTGTACTAAGCTCTGTTCATTTGTATGTTATATGTTAATAGATTTCACTTTGCTCTAGGACATATAGAAATACACAGTTTGAAAAACCGTTTACTTAAGTTGATCAGTTTTACTTACTGTTTTCTTTTTGCACAAAGTACACCCAATATTGGGGCCTCCCTGGTAGCTTGGCGGGTAAAGAATCCACCTGCAATGTAGGAGACCCCGTTTCAATTCCTGGGTTGGGAAGATCCCCTGGAGAAAGGAAAGGCTACCCACTCCAGTATTCTGGCCTGGAGAATTCCACGGACTGTATAGTCCATGGGGTTGCAAAGAGTCGTACACGACTGAGCCAGTTTCACACCCAATATTTCAAGAAGTTTGTTTGTTTTGTGATTATATAATTTTCAAAACTAAAAATACAAAGTTCTTTAGAGACTACTCTTATACCTGGAGTGATAAATCCAGCCTGAGCAAAGTGGTAAATCAACCCCAGGGATTTTTGTAGGTACAACAATAAACGAATATGACCTTTAGAGACTAAGAGATTAAAGCAGATTTATGATTTGTGTTAGATATATAATCCTTAAATTGAGTTAGACAGAAAAGATTAATGTTGAAATAGACTTGGTGAGCCCTGAAAACAATTCTGTGTCATGGTGAGATGAGGCAGTCAATAGGCCATTATATGTGGATTAAACCATGGTACATTTTTAAGGTAGTTTTTAAAAGGATAATTATTTTTCAAAATTATATTTAAATACAGTAATCCTCAAATATTTTTAGAGAGGTTAAAAGAAAACCCTAAATAAATCATTGACAAATCCTTGAAAATTATCAGCTTTAGTAAATAAAACACTTGAGATTCAATTTTAGATTGAGTTTAAAATGCTTAAGTAAGTTTGCATTTTCTCTCTCGTGGTTTTATAATTAAAATTATAGAAAGATTTTTCAACACAACTAAAATTATTTTAGAGATGATTTTTGGCAACACTTTTGTCTCAGAGATTTATCTGATGGCAATCCGGGAACTCTAATCGACTGATAAGAGTCTGGCCCAGGGGTGGCGGACTGCAGCCCTTGTCCCCATCCCGCCTGCAGCCTTTTCTGTGAAGATTGATTAGACAACAGCTATGACCCCCGGTTGATGTGCGGTGCGGGCGATTCCTTGCAAACTTGAGACGTTGTGTGGAAGATCACTTGGGCCTGCAAAACCGAAATGTTTGCTGTCTGGTGCTTTACAGAAAAGATCTGCTAGCCCCTGTGCTGGACAAGAGCAGATGTTTTATGGGTCTGTAAGGGAATGTTGTGTTTTCTGAGAAATGCAGCCTAACAGCCCCTGTGTGTGTCTAGAACGGCAGCGGTGCGCACTCTGGATCAGAAAGCTGTGTGAGCCTTCAGGTACCGGCACCGGCATCCAGGGCAGGAAGAACCGCAACTTGTACGCCAAGCTCCTGCTGCACATGCTCCGGCGGGGGGTGCTGGAGGGCCCGTTCACGCAGCGCCCCGAGCCAGGGACCCTCAGAGCCCTGCCTTCCTACATGGTAGGTGTGTGTGCGCCAAGCGCCTTACTGCCCTTGCCCAGGCGGGGGCGCTGGAGGGCCCTGCTTTCCTACATGGTAGATGTGTGTACGCCAAGTGCCTTACTGCCCTTGCCCAGGCGGGGGCGCTGGAGGGCCCTGCTTTCCTACATGGTAGATATGTGTGCGCCAAGCGCCTTACTGCCCTTGCCCAGGCGGGGGCGCTCGAGATCCCTGCTTTCCTACATGGTAGATATGTGTGCGCCAAGCGCCCTACTGCCCTTGCCCAGGCGGGGGCGCTGGAGGGCTCTGCTTTCCTACATGGTAGATGTGTGTGCGCCAAGCGCCTTACTGCCCTTGCCCAGGCGGGGGCGCTGGAGGGCCCTGCTTTCCTACATGGTAGATGTGTGTGCGCCAAGCGCCTTACCGCCCTTGCCCAGGCGGGGGCGCTCAAGAGCCCTGCTTTCCTACATGGTAGATGTGTGTGCGCCAAGCGCCTTACCGCCCTTGCCCAGGCGGGGGCGCTCAAGAGCCCTGCTTTCCCACATGGTGGATGTGTGTGCGCCGAGCGCCTTACTGCCTTTGCTCAGTCCGGGGTGCTCGAGGACCTGTTCACACAGCACCCTCGGGTCATTTATTAAGTTACAAGTCCTAGATAGGCATTAGTTAAAAGAAGTTTTTTGCTCCGTGATTCAGTTTTTTTCTACCTCGAATGGAAATTAGAGATTGGGCTCTAAGGGGACTATACTTAATTGATTTAGTCACCGCCCAGTATTCTGCAATATTTTTTAAATGTTAAAATTTATTTTTAAATGTCAAGCCTTAATTTCCCACTGATTTTCACTGGATTACATTAATTTTCACTGGATTACACTAATAATGTATAGATGTCAGTAAATTCTAGCTTCTGAAGCTTTCTAGATGTTAACATGAATTTGAGCAAACCTCAGAATAGTGAAGGTGAGGGAAGCCTGGTGTGCCGCAGTACATGGGGTCTCAAAGTCAGACACAACTTAGCCACTGAAGAGCGAGTATGTTTTACTTACTGTATATGAGAGGTGGGATTGAATGACTTCTAATGTTTTTTATGATCTTATAAAATGACAATAATGAGTTAGAGTTTAGAAGTGATTTTCTGTACTTTGATTTCATTATCGAAAATCAGCTTTGTTACAGAGGCAGTTGGTATTGTGCTTGATTGATGCATATTCAGTCTTGGACCTCATAATTGTGAAATATGTCTTGGTTTATGTGGTGTTTGGATACTTGAGAAATCTGTAGGTGTTGGTGGTTGCTGATAGATGTATTTTTATTAAAAAATAAAAAACCCTGCAAAACTTTTGTGTAGTATATTTTAAGATTTTACTTTATCAGTTAAACCAAAGTTCAGTCAAGAGGCATGCTGCACACTAGATAATAATTTCTGTTATTCATGGCAGAATGTCAGACTTTTTGATGAGATTCTGCTTTATATGTTAAAACTATGGCCATGCAGTTTCTTAAGATCAGTCGTCTTTGAGGTAGTAGTTACTTGACTTGATAATTGATTAAGCATTGGAGTGACTTTCTCAATGAAAAAGAAACAGCTGTGCTTGTTTGACTTGGGGTAGAGGATTGTGTGTCTCCCTTCCTTAGAGAAAAGTCCCTGGAGAATTTTTTGAGTAGGATTGGGAGGATTACAGTTAATGCAGACTTTATATGCAGAGTTTTCTTCAGAAAAGTGTCATGAAGCCTGTCTCCCTTGAGAAGAAATAAATGGGCTGGTGTCTTTCTTCTTAATGATTGAAGATAGAACATTTTCTGAGACATATTCAGATGTTGAAATACAAGTGTACCATATCATGTTTTCCCATTCACACTCATTTTATGGGATCATAGGAAAGGGCTTTAGTTTATAAATAATAATAATAATGTAAAAGCCTAGAGACCTGTCTTGGATTTTTCGGCTAGGTCATGGCATGGCCAGAACTAAATTCTAGGTCTTCAACTCTGTTATTCCTAATGATGAAGAGGTTTCTAATTTTTATTTCTGATTTTTATTGATTTTGGTTTCTCTGCCTACTGATTTGTGTGTGTGTGTACATGTGTGTGCATGCACACAGGGTAATGATAACAGAAAGAAATAGGAGAGCACAAAAAAGACCTTTTCATTTGTCTTTTCAGAAAGCTGATATTCCTTTTGTAATATAAATCATTATCATATGTGTCTGTCATATAATTTTATGATTTATCAAATTTAAACATGACATAATTAAAATGTGAGCTATCCACTTTTATGTATTTTAATATTTCATTGAATTATACATTTTTATATAATTAAACTTGAGTATTTGAAAGGTTGTTATCAAACTTGAAACTTGATGGAAATCTTAACTGATTATTTCATTATATAGTACATTTTGAAAGAATAATTTTTCTAATTTTTAAAAATCAGTCCATCTATTTTGATGAACCAAATCCAGCACAAGCCAAAGGGTCCAGCCCGGATGGATTACCGGACTGGGTGGTGGGTGAGCTGGGGACCAGCAAGCACAGATACAGCGAATCCCGGGAGCTCTCCCCTGGAGAAGATTACTCCTTGGTGCAGTCGCCGACCGATGTCCACAGGTATGCCTGAGCCTGGGATTCCACGTGTGTCTCATCATTTAGCTTGTCTTTGGAACTGGTTAATACATTCCATATTTCCTTGTTTTTTTTTATGGTAAACAGTTGGTTTACTTTATGTTTTTGCTGAAGTTGAGGGCTATGAAGGAATGTCATGTTGGTAAAATAAGTGTTGCTTTTCCATTGATGGTATATTGAAGATTATATTACATTTTTAAGTGATTTTTGAATATCTGTTGAATATTTACATCTCTTCCCATTGCTTGGGAAGTGGTGATTGGAAGTCCTTAAGTAACATAGTTCTGTTTTCCTCTGGGACACGCATGAACTGAGAATATTTCAGTGACTTCAACAAAATACAGCATCTTCCATATCCATCTTGAAGTTTATGCTTGAATTTCTATCCTTCTCTCCCCTCAACAAACAGTATTTGTTTTGATTTAATAGAATAGTGAAGGCAAACATAAACCAAATTAAACTGTGCTTTCTTACTAGATATAAGCTTAAATACGATTTTTAGTACAAATAAAAGTGAATTTCTGAATTTTAAGTACACAATAAAACAATTATTGTTGTAGTATAACTTTTGGCCTTTAGAAGGAATAGATTTCAATTGGACTTTAATCAAATTACGTTTGGCACTGTTCCCTGAAATGTTAATGTACTGGACAGTGTCAACTCCTCACCATTCTCTTAGTAATTTTTATTTTTGGAATTTGATTAGGTTAACAATGTAATCTTTCTTTTCTACTATTAATTTTTTTTTTGCTTTATTCCTTAAAGGGTACAGAATTCTCATTAGTAATTTGAAACATCTTCATAGTTGGTGTAGTCTGGTTGTGTTTTTCAGACCTCACATATTATGGTGGAAAAGAACAGATGAACATAAAGCAAGAGATCCAGTCCATGTGAAATTTTTTTTATTAGAAAGGGGAAATAAGTTAATATGGAGGGCAGAACAGGCAGAGGTGATATAATTAGGACATATGTTCAGAAGCGTAAAAAGGGAGGAGCAGGTGAGTCCATGGCAGATGGCTTCCTGGGAAGTTTAGAGTAGAATTCAGGACAGGAAGTGGACTTGGGGCCTCCAGGGAATCCAGGTGAATGGGACTTTTTCTCTCTCAGGATAGAGGATCAAGTTGCAGGAAATATGGTGATAATATTCTTTAAATATTACTCAGTAACTTTTCTGGGCAATGAAACCATAGTAAAATCTCTATGGTTTTAAAAGTAACATATCTCTTTGTTGCTCACCTATAATAAAATGACATTTCAATGCAAATTACTTGAATTTGAGGCCTTAGTTAACAGTTATACAATAAGTAATTAATGGAAAAAGCAGACAGTCCTTCATTCCTCCTCAGCCCTTCAGAGCTCACGACTTCAGAGAAGCGTCCCCTGGCAGCCCAGGTCTGTGTAGGTGACCTTGTTATCCGCGCATTTCCTGTGTGTCTCTGCTGCGCTCCCCACACGTGCAGAGGTGCTCCCCTGTCCTCGGGCTGGACCCTCAGCTTCAGAGCACAGGGACGGTGCTCCCAGCGCCCTGGGCAGGCACTGTGGGGACGTGCCCGAGTCTTAGTCTTTGGTGAGTGTGCACAGGAGTCCGGCAGGGGGTAGTTAGGCCACAGGTTGAATTTCATCTGTGCAAAGCCCCTTTCAGACAGGTATGTTGGGGCAGAGAGAATAGCCCACGAGGATTTATTTTAAAAACTATTTAGAAAAACCTGAGGGAGGGATAAATTTTAGAAGTTAAGAGATGTATGGATATAGGCTAGAGATGCCTATTTGTTTCCTAGCCTTCTTATCTTATTTCTGATGAAATTGTTAAAGAAAATGAAGGAACTGGAAAAGACAGCTGTCTTTCTAGTCAAGCGTTAGAGTTTCACTAAGGGTAAGGCCAGGTAAGGGTATCTTTACTTACACGCTTTTAATTTAACTCAATCTATTTAAAATTTTTAATTTGCATGTATATTGCTTAATAGATATTTGTAATTTTATATACATAAAGGTGCTTAAAAATAAAACTACTTTACTTTACCTATAGGCAGTACACTTAATTTAAGGCCAAATACATAATGTGTTTGATCAGCTCATAAGCAGTGGTAGAATCTATTGATGGTCTGTCTTCATGTTTCTTTTCTAGAGTTGATCCTTTACTCTGAGTGGTCATACTGTGCTAATGAAAAAGTTAGAATCTGCTCGTGTTGACCTAATACATCTCATCAGTTCTGCACGAAATTGTTTTAAAAAGTTTAAGAGGCTTATAATATGTGACACATGTATGTTTTTATAGTGAATAATTTATTGTTACTTAGAACTGAAGTTTAATGCTGCCTCATAAATTTTACAACCACTTCAACTTGTCCTTTGAAAAACCTCTTTAATCTTAAAAGATTTTCCCCCTTAGTGTTTCTTTTTTGATCACTATAAAATCCTGCTTTACTTAGGCCTTTTTGTATGTGAAGTATTTCTCATGGCATTTTAGATTATGCTGTTTGTGTCCTGGCCTTTTCATATTATTAAAGATGCAGAGGCCTTTTGAAGCCTCTTTGCCAGGACTCCTGTTCAGTAGAGGTGGTGCCTGTCCCGTACCTTTATTCTTCCTGCAGTGGTTGCATCCTAGACACATTAGACGTGTAGTGAGGTCGTACGCTCTGAGGCTTATTCTCATGCTTTTCTCCTCAAATACACACTGCACACAAGTAAACTTAGCATTTCACTTCAGTTTCAACATGTAACTAGTCCTGTCCTGGTTTTATCCTTCGCTTTCCTTTTTCATAGTTCTTGGTTTAATGTTATGTTATTACCCCATAGTTTATTTTAGAAAAACCACTTTCCAAATTGCATTGCCATATTATTAGAGATCTTTTATTATATTTTTATATCAAATATCTGATTCTTTTGTCGACAGTGAAATATCTGAGTTAGATTTGCGTTTGGAGCATGATTTTACAAAATGTTAGAGCTCTCCCCTGTACAGTTTGGGTAGTTTCCGGTAGCTGGACCGCTGTGAGTTTTGTCCACGTGGGTTACTTCCTGGTCGTCTTCCAGGTGCTTATCTCTGAGCGGTGGTAAAGGGCCGCGTTGTCTCTGTGGTGCCCGGACCTGCAGGTGGCCCCGCGATGCTGCTGTGGGTGCTGACGGCCTTGCCTGGTCCCCTCTCCTTGAGTGTGGGCAGGACCTGTGAGGGCGTCTCACCAGCAGGATATGGCCGAGGTGACGGGCTGTCACTTCCGTGAGTGCCAGGCGGTGCTGGAGACTGCCCTGCCTGCAGACCGGCCCTCGGGGCCTGCTGCCTCCCTTGCTGCTGAGGAGCGGGCTGCCCCGAGTCTGTGGCCGGAAGGAGGTGGAGCTGCTGACAGCTGTGACCGCAGGCAAGGTGGGCTCCTCCCTCCAGGTGGGGACCCGGCCCGGGCCGACCCCGAGCGCAGCCTCGTGCGGCCTGAGCAGGGGCTCCGGCGTGGCAGCGCCCACACTGCTGACCCACGGAAACGGGGAGGAACGTGAGTGGCATTTAACGTTCTGTCCATGGCAGCTGGTTATGCAGCAGTAGGTGACTAGTACTCTTTTTATCCTCATTTTAGAAGATTATGCAGTCACATGCGGTACATTCTTGTAAAAATCTCAGCGTGGGCCTGCGAAGAGTAGAACGTGTTCTCTTCTCTCGTGTTCTCACTCCACTTCCGCATGAGAGCTGTAGGCGTCAGTACTTGGGTGTGTATCATTCCATGTACACACACACCCACAGGTGTGTAACAAGATTGTAGTCGGCTTGTGCTACGTGTGCTGTTCTTTTGTCACGTGGCTGTTTTAATCCTGTGTCATGTGACCTCTGTGATCTTTTTAACACAGATGCTAATCCATGGTGTGGATTTACTGTAACTAACCTGTCTCTGTTGCTGGTGGTGCTTTAGCATTATAAAGCATGTCCTAGTTGACATCCCAGTACATGTGTCATGATGGACCCGTGTGTGCTTGGGCTGTTACTGATTCTGTAGCCAGGTGTTGGTGGGATTATTAGTAGGTTCAACATCTTGTACAGAAAAATATCTGGGCTAGTATGGAGTGATGTCTCAGATATGTGAAGTTCAAAAAAAGTACGTAAAAGTAGTACGCTTCCATTTGTGTGTGTGTATCTCTTAAAAAGGATATGTGGATATGGATGTGCACACGTGTGTGGAGTATTTCTGGGTGCCATGTGTGAAGCTGTTTTACGTTTAGGGAGTGGGGTAATCTGGTGTGCAAAGTTAAAAACTTTCTTTATACATGTCTGTTCCTTTTAATAACCACACTTATTTTTTGATAGGAAGTGTCAAGTTGCCTTGCAAAATGCTCTCATTAAAATACTCAGCCATACACACTATTTAGATTAGTGATGCACAGTAATGAATCTAACCATGTATAGCAAATACACAGATTTAAACAGAAGGATGAAATTTTCCCAATTTCATAATTTGTGGGTTATACTTAGATTTCTAATTTGTTAAAACAGGAACCAAGTGAGGCAAGTTGTGTACATTTATGGAGCACCTACTGTACACTAAATGCTATTCTAGAAATCTTTGGTAAGTTATCTGACTTCATCCTCTAGAATTCTGTGAGGTTGACACAGTTGCCCTTTGTATTTATTGAGGAGGTTACCGCTTCAGTAGGGTCAATACACTCCCCAGTGGTGGATGCAGAATTGGAATCTAGGTCTTAAAATCCCAGGCCCTGTGTTCTTTCTGGTAGACCATGCAGGCATGAGTACTTTTTTTGCAGCAAATACGGAAACTTCACTTTAATCCTTTTCCCTGCCTTGAGCTTCGTTAGCAATGTTGAGCGGATGTGCCTTTGTTCGTGGTTATTTGTGGGTTGAGTGAAATGAGGCAGTTTGCCTTTGTTTAAATATCACTTCTGACACTTGGCACCCGCCTGTCCTCAGGCAAGTTCCTTCCTTTCTCCGAACCCGGTGTCATCCTTTGTGAGAGGCAGACGGCAGTGCTGACCCCAGAGCAGCGAGGCTGGGGGAGCCCTGCCTGTCGCCTTTGACGTGGGGCCCGTCACTCCCCACCTTCGGGGTGCAGGGGTCCTTCACGTGGGCTGGCTTGTTAGCTTGGCTTCTCTTCTGGTGCTATCATGATCTGATCTTCCCAAAAGTGTTGTCTTAAATCCATTGGTCACTAATTATTTTCAGTTTAAAAGTAATTTTGTGTTCATGAGAAAAGGAAATTAACGGCTGTGCAGAAGGGTTCTGATTTTAAGTGTGAATCCTGCACATTCTCAGAATAAAGAGAGGGAATAGTATTTTAGAAGAGGCTTTTGGAAGCTCCTTAGTGGTCCAGAGGTTTTAGGACTCGTCATGCCAGGGCCTGGGTTCAATCCCTGGTCCGAGAATGAAAATCCCGTAAGCCATGCAGCACAGCCAAAGAAATTAGAAATAAATAAAGTGAAAATAAAAGAGGCTTTGAAGCAGTCTTTATTTGGATAACTCAGCAAGTCCCCTTTTCCAGAACAGAGGGAACACAATGTGGTTGGCCCTGGTTTTAAACATTTCCCCACACCATGCGTTAGAAGCTGCCTACATAGGGTTAGACTTCAGTTCTTGTCGTCTCCGTGTATTTCTTGGCATGCACTATTTCAAAGACAGACACAAAGACAGTAGGTTGTATTCTTGTCCTACAGTTCTGTGGAAGAGGTTTTGAAGCTTCTTTGTAATGGCTGGTAATTATTTTTATGAGTTTTCAACCAAGTATGATGTGGTCTGGTAGCTTATCACCAAAGTGTAGTTAGGTCCTGGGGTGAGGAAAGATGAAAAAGAATGATTTAATGCCACATTATTTTTAACTTGAAACTTTGGTTAAGAGTTATGAGTTAGGAGAGAGCAAAGAGTAACGTCGAATAACCCCCAACCTTTAAACAATGCTTCGCATGGAAGAAAGACAGTTCCGGTCATTTTAGAGGACTTTGTTGTTGAAAAAGAAGGCATTAGTAGTTTAGATTTCTTTAGATGCCACTTTTTTTTATAAAGAGTCACGATGCTTAAAGAGTCAGAATGCTTAAAAATTCTAGGAGCGTGCAAGCAGAATTATTACTTCCTAGGTGGCGCTAGTGGTGAAGAACCCTTCTGCCAGTGCAGGAGATGAAAGAGATGCTGGTTCGATTCTTAGGTCAGGAAGATCCCCTGGAGGAGGCAATGACAACGCACTCCAGTATTCTTGCCTGGAGGATCCCATGGACAGAGGAGCCTGGAGGGAGCGGGTGGGTCCTGTCCGGGTAGCAAAGAGTCAGATATGACTGCCGGACTCAGCACATGTATTACTTTCACCATATTAGATTTAGGTTAACTTTGTATAAATGAAAGTTTTATCTTTTAATTCATGCCGTGTCCTTTAAATAGCATATACGTTCACACCTTTAAGAAAGGACTTGGGGAATAATTATCCTCTTTTAAGTGAGGATGCGTGCTAAGTCACTCAGTTGTGTCTGACTCTTTGTGACCCCATGGACTGTAGCCCACCAGGCTTCTCTGTCCATGGGGATTCTTAAGGCAAGGATACTGGAGTGGGTTGCCATGCCCTCCTCAGATGAGGATAGAGGACTCTTATTTCTGCATCTTGCTTTAATGAGATCTTTCCATGGGTTATTTCATGCCAGATTTTAGTCTGGAATTAAGAATCTAATTATAGTCCTGCCCTTATGGAAAATATGATTTGCTTTACAATGATCCTCTTTAACATGTGGTTTTCCAGTAATGATTGTGGCGAAAAGCTGAGACTCCGTGCCCCTTAAAAGTGTCTCCCAGGACAGCCAGCCCTTCGCTTGCGGCTGCAGTTTAAACACGTCGCCAGCAGATGGTGATCAGGTAACGAAAACGTGGTCCTGCTTGCGTATGAATACGTTGATCATGTGAAAAAACATCTTCGCTTTAAAAATACTGATTTAATTTTTAGTCTACATACTCAGACAGCATAATAGACAGACTCTTTTTAATTTGTTCAGCTCCATTTTTATATGTAAACGACACTGACCTGTAAACGGCCCCCGCCTCTAAGCTGCTGGATGAATTTATGGGGGAGCTGATCGTTACCTTGCCTGCCTTGGGCTGTTGATGTCCGCGGGCTCGGGGGGTCAGGGTTAGACATGGCGCAGCGCCCTGAAGTGTTACTCACGGCAGTGCATTCCTCGTAGTTCAGGGTCGCGCTGCCGATGAGACCGATCTGTCCGCGGTGGCACCTTACGTGCGTCCTGCCCGTGTGTGCGGCACGGCCGTCCGGCTGCGGCGCAGGGTGGCGCGTCTGTGGCCGGCCCGTGTACCCGCGCCTTCACACGTGGCTGGCGAGCACCAGAGGGTGGCCAGTGTACCCCCGAGGAGTGGACTGGTCGGAGGGCGTGTGGGGCCTGGAGAGGGCGACCCGGGCTCCCTGGCGGCTGGGGCCTGCTCTCTGCAGGGAGGTCAGGTGGGGAGGGAGTGGGCGTTGGGTCCTGGCACGTCTCAGCCACCTCTGCCCGGGGGACTGTGTTCTGGGCAGGTGTCTCCCTTTGTTGGTGAGGATCACTCGTGGTCGGTGGGTGGTCTCAGCTGGTCAGCCTAAGGTTTCAGAGGAGCTTCCCCAGCTGGTCTGCTTGGAGGAAAGAAAGATTGATCATTTCCCTTAACTTTCTGAAAGAAGGATCAGCCTTGTTCATCCTTTTGTTTGGAGAGAACTTTAGTATGGAACAAATATGATTGATGTGGTCTTCTTGCTAGAATGGAGGCTTGTTAGGTGGACGTTTAACCTTGAGCTGTTGGGAGTAAGACTGTCTCACCAAGGAGGAACAGAACCTTTCTTAAGACCCTCAATCCAGCAGTGCGTTTCACACACTCATGGGACCACTTAACTGGTCACTAATTTTCAACAGTGATGTGCTAATTAAATATCCTTCTTAGGTATTTACCAAGACAAGGCCAAGCGACAACAATTTGTAACTGAGATGGAATGGCTCTGAAAATAATGACCTGGCATTTCTTTTAGGCTTTTTAAATTTTTTTTATTGAGTCAGACTTTTGACAAATTTAGTCACTTCTTTTTTAAACATTTTTAATGAGTGGGGCTTTGTAATAAGTATCTTTTTATTTCACAAGCAAGTTTCTTTTTGTGAGATCATAATATTGAACAGTTTAGTTTTGATGTTCTTTTAAGCAGAAAAGGATGACAGTAAGCTTATACGTGTATTGTATAACAATTTAAAGGGAATTAAAATACTTTCTGGAATGTTGATACTGTTAAACCAGAGATATGTTAATAAACATAGATTTAAATGTGTTGACTTCTAAAGATGGTTTCTGTTTTTAAGTGTAAAGTCAAATGTGTTATTCTAAGGTAGTAAATGGGAAAAATATGAAGTCTTAAAATGTTTATGAATCTCCGGTCAGTTTTTAGTTTTGTCAGGCTTCTCACTTTTTAAAATTTAGTTTTGTTTTTCTTTTTATTCCTAATAAAGTTGCCTTTGAAATATTAAAGTAAATATGTTGTAGATCCTTGTAAATTATTTTCATTTTCTTATTTTCAGTGTTATTTCATACTTCACTGTAGTATTAGTTGTTGCTAGTTATTTGTATGTTTCATTGATGTTAGCAATACGGTAAGAAGACTTCTGCAGGTGGTATATAACAGTATTAATTGCTACTTAGATGAATGCAAAGACATGAAATCTAAAGTTCTCATTTTAGTTTTCTGATTTATAATACAATAGTTGTATTACTCTTAAAATGTTTTGCAACTGTGAAACATAGCATGTGTGTAAAAACTATATGAAACATTTAAAGACCATTATAAAATAAACATCCCTATACTTTTGACCCAGCCAAGAAGTAGCACTTTTACCATAGCCCGGAAACCTTCTGCCATCCTTTGCCTTGGTGCCTCTGCTTCCCACATCCTGAAAGACCCAGTGTCCTGTATTTTGTGTTAATTATTTCTTTGCTTCTTTTTTAAACTTCATGTAAGTGAGACCCTACTGTATATATTATTTTGAAGCTTGCTCCCTTCTCTCATATTTTTCAGATTCATTCATGTTAATAAATGTAGCTGTAGTTCATTCTTTGTTTTGTAGGAAACTTTTAAAGTCAGTGTATAACATGACATCAGGACTGTCAGATCTGAAGTGTGGTGCTTGATGCAAATTCATAAAGTGACTGCATCCGTGTGTCCTAGGTCAAGACAGAGACCACTGCCAGCTCCCCAGAAAGCCCTCTCTTTCCCCAGCCATTTATCATCCCCCAGAAGCTGATCACTGTTCCGCAATATATGACCATAGGTTAGTTTTCAGTTCATAACGCGTCTTCACTGTCTTCTAGCTGCTTCTGCTCAACATTGTGTTGTGAGGTTGACCCATGCTGTTGCATTTAGCAGTGGGTTATTTTTACTTTATTATTGTGTGAATATGTCACACTTACGTATCCATTTTGCCCGTTGTTGGTTGTTTGGGAGTTTTTCCAGTTTTTGGCAATCACAGATAACCCTGTGAGCATTCTTGCCCATGTCTTCTCGTGCCCATAAGCACACTGTATTTACTTGGAGGTGTAAGTGCGGTAGATACTGCCAGAGAGTTTTACATGATGTCTGTAGCAGTTTACTCTGCCACCAGGAGGGTTTAAAAGTCTGTCTCACATCTTTACCAGTTCTTGGTTTGTCAGCTTCTCCAGCTTTAGCCTACATTCTAGTATAGTGGATGTGGGTTTTAATTTGCATCTTCCCTCATTACTGATGATATTGAGCTTTTCTATGCCTGATATAATATTGATATTTTCTCTGCTTTATAGCCATTTGGGTATCTTCTTTTGTGAAGTTCAATTTGTCTCTGTCCACATTGTAATAAAAATGGTTCGTCAGTCTTTTCTCCATAGATTTGTTACAACTCTTTGTATATTCATAAACAATTTCTTTGATACATATATGGCAAATATCTTCTCCCACTTTCACTGATTTGTTCTGTTGAACAATATCCAATTATAATGTAAATTATTTTTAGTCAGTCATCTGGGATATTGTCTGTGTTTTTTTGTGTCCTATTTAAAATTTTTTGCCTTGCCTGTCCCAAGATCATGGGAATGTTTGCCTTGTTCCTTCTAGAAGGTTCCTTATCTAACCCTTGGGATTGTGCTACTCATGGAGCTGGTTCTGTGCATGAAGTGAGGTGGGGTCATTCCCCCGCCCTCCTGTGGAGAGCTGAAAGCCATTTGATCCGTTAACAGTTAGAAAAGCTATCCTTTCCCCACTGCTGCGGTTCACGCCATTATTAACCTTGTTGGTGTGGGTTCCTGGACCGCTGTCCCTCCCATGACCTCTTTGTCTGGCTGTGTACTAATACTACACCCCCTTAGTTGCCGCAGCTTTAAAATAAGTCTTGGTTTCTCACAGATTAGTGCATGCACTACGGCTTTCCTCTTCTTTGAGACTTCCTTGGTTCTTTTTGGTCCCTTGTATTCCCATATGAGTTTTAGAATTACCTTGCCAGTTTTTATAATGCCCATACATTGAGATTTTGCCCCTGTTGAGATTTTGGTTGAGAATGCATTGAGTCTGTAGATCAGTTTGGGAAGACTGTATCAGTAATTCATTCCTTTTTATTCTTGAATGGTGTTTCATTGATGAGTATATCACATTTCTTTATCCATTTACTAGTTAATAGATATTTGGATTGTTAGTTTTTAACTATTCTGAAAAACATACTATGGACTTTCATATACATATTTTTGCTTGGTCATTTGTTTTTCATTTCTTTTGTGTAGATATCTAGCAGTGAGTTGTGTGGTAAGTTTATCTTTAACCTTTTTAGGGAATCAAACCCTTTTCTAAAATGGCAGTGCCATTTTACATCCCCATGAGTGTTCCAGTTTCTTCACATCCTAAACTGTTGATATTGTCAGTGTTTTAGGTTTTGGTCATTTTAATAAGCATATAGTGGTGTCTATCTCATTATGGTTTTGATTGACATTTCTCTAATGACTAATGATGCTGAGTATTTTTTCATGTACTCACTGCCCATTTGTATATCTTCTTTGGAGAAATGTCTGTTCCAATAGTTACCTGCTTCCCACACACCCAACATACAATAATCACTATAGACATTTCTAAAAAGGAGAATGATAGGAGGCACAAAGGAGTCAATAGCAATTCTGAAGCCCAGTTGGGCAAATGTTGAAAGTTCGTTAATTAGAGCTCAAGACCTGGATATAATATTCTGTGTCTCTTGGCTCCTCCAAGTAGGAGGAGGCTTTTGATTCTACCTTCTGAGTTATCCTTTGTTTTTCATGAAAAATAGTATGTGTTTGCAGTTGGGTAGTTCTCTTAGTATGCTTCCTTCCAGAAGAATTTTGGGAGTCCAGTGGCCCCTTTTCATTTTTACCCTGTCCTTTTTGGTCCAAAAGCAGTGATTTTGCTAGTATAATTTTGTCAGAACCTTTGTAGGCCTCCTGTGAATCCTGTGTGTGTAGGGAAACTAGAAATCACTATCTGTAGTAAAACTGGAAAATTCATAAATACATGGGAATTAAATAACAAACTCTTAATCAAGCAAAGAAGATATCAAATGGGAAATTAGAAACATTTTGAGACAAATGAAAACACAACATACCAAAACTTAGGGGATGCAGTAAAACAGTGCTATGTGGGGAATTTATAGTTGTCAAACTTACATGAAAAAAGAAGGAAGATCTCACATCAGCAAATTTATATCTTAAGTAACTGGAAAAAGAACAAACTAAAGCTAGCAGAAGAAAGGAAATAATAAAAATTAGAGTAGAAATAAACAAAATAAATATTGGAAAAAGCATTAGAGAAAATCAAGGAAACCAAGATTTTTTTTTTTTAATTAACAGAAGTGACAACCTTTTAGCTGAATTGTCTAGAAAAAAAGACTCATCTGACATCAGAGATGAAAGAAGGGACATTAGCACTAATTTTACAGAAATAAAAAGGATTATAAGTGAGTACAGGAAGCAGTTGTGAATCAACAAATTGGATTACCTTGATTAAGTGGGTAAATTTCTAAGAACACACAATCTACCCAGACCAAATCATGAAGAAGAAGAACAGACCTACAATTAGTAAGGAGACTGAAAGTGAAATTCGCTCAGTCATGTCCGATCTTTTCCAGCCCCATGGACTGTAGTCCATGGAATCAAGGAGACTGAAGCCATCTTCGAAACCTCCCACCAGAGAAAAGCCTAGGACCAGACAGCTTCACTGGTGAGTTCTGTTGCTGTGCTAGGTCGTGTCTGAGTCTTTGCGACCTCATGGACTGCAGCATGCCAGGCTCCCCTGTCCTTCACTATCTCAGAGTGTGCTCAGGTTCATGTCCACTGAGTCAGAGATACTATCTAACCGTCTCATCCTCTGGTTAATTCTATCACACATTTAAGGAAGAGTTAGCACCCGTTCTCCTTAACTCTTCCAGATTGAAGAGCAGAGAAGCGGGTACTTCTAGGCTTATGGTGTGAGGCCAGCACTACCGTGGTGCCAACGCCAGACAACACACTACGAGAAAAGAAAACTACAGACCAGTATTCCTGGTGTGCACTGATGAAAAAACCCCTCAGAAAAATGCTAGGAAACAATTCAACAGCATATTAAAAGCATTATACACCATGACAGAGTGGGATGTATTCCTGGAATGCAAGGAAAATTTGACAAGTGGAACGATGATTAAAATATAGAATGATGGGAAAAAGCCACGCAATCATCTCAGAAATTGATGCGACAAAATTTAACAGCCTTTCATGATAAAAATACCTGACAAACTAGGAATAGAAGGAAACTACCTCAAAATAATAAAGGCCATATATGAAAAGCCCACAAATAATAGCATACTTAATGGTGAAAGCAAAAGCTTTGCCTTAAGGGCACTAATAAGACAGAGATGCCCACTCTTATCACTGCTATTTGACATAGTACTGGAAGTACTAACCAGAGCAGTTAGGCAAGAAAAAGAAAAGTCATCAAAATTGAAAAGAAGAAAATGAATCTCTATTCACAGATGGTGTGGTCTTAGATACAGAAAACTCAATGGAAAACTAATAAAACCAACACAGAAAAATCATTTGCATTTTTATACATTAACAATGAACAATCAGAAAAGGAAATTTTGAAAAAGTTTCATTTGCTATAGTATCAAAAGGATGATCCATGGCTGATTCATGTCAATGTATGACATAAACCACTACAATATTGTAAAGTAATTAGCCTCCAACTAATAAAAATAAATGAAAAAAAAAGAAAGTAGCAGTATTTGAAAAAAAAAAAGGATGAAATAATTAGGCATAAACTTAATCAAGGTGGTGAAAGACTTGTACACTAAAAAAAAAAAAAACACTACAAAATACTGTTGAGAGAAATTTAAAAAGACACCACGGTAAATGGAAAGACACTCTGTGTTCATGGGTTGGAAGAATTAATATTGTTAATATGTACAGTATGACCCAAAGTGATATAATTCAATCCCTATCAAAATTCCAGTGGCTTTTTTTTTTCCAGAAAAAAGAAAATTCTTCCTAAAATTCATATGGAATCTCAAGTGACACTGAATAGCAAAGACAGTCTTGGAAAAGAAAAAACTGGAATTCTACCATTTTCTAATTTCAAGACTTACTACATGGTCACAGTCATCAAAACAGTGTGGTGCTATCTGCGAAGGATAAAGTAAGCTTTCTGCACCAACATGCAGTTTTAATCTTACCTGCTCTAATAGCAGCTTGCGCCTCCCAATACAGACTGAAGAGGTGTGCAAAAGAAAAAGAAGATAGAAGTGCCTGTGCGAATTGCTGGAGTTGAGAAAAGCCATCGGAAGTGCTACAGCGTGCTCTTGAGCTACTTCCCCGTCAGTGTTACTTGGGATCTAGCAAGGATGGAGCTCCCAGCCCAGGCGTGCAGGCCGCCGGGAGGACAGTCAGTGCTGACGCTGGTCTGACACGCACGGAGGACAGCACGGCCTGGACACGGTGGCAAAGTTCATGTCCAGTGTGTGTGTTAGGAAACGTGGGAGGCTAGATCTGTGGCCAGTTTTATTTGTCTTTTGTAATGAAAGAACTGTTATTTTTTTTGCATTTTAAATAAAAATAACCAGCGGTTTTTGAACTAAAAGTTTCTTGCCTGGCTACATTGAAATGCTGTAATCACTTGGAGCATGAGCGCCACGTCTGTGAGTGTGCACACTGCCTTTGGAGATCGCAGGTGTGCCTGGTGTCGGTGCTTGTTGGGGCAGAGAGGAGGTGTGCCCATGCCGACCTCTGTGCAGAGACAGTTGTTGCTTTAGTTGCTGAGTCGTGGCCAACTCTTTGTGACTGCATTGTGTACCACCGGCCAGGTGCCTCTGTCCATGGGATTCTCCAGGCAAGAATGCTGGAGTGGGTTGCCGTTTCCTTCTCCAGGGGACTTTCCCGACCCAGGGGTCGAGCTGTATCTCCTGCATTGCAGGCAGCAGATTCTTTACCACTGAGCCAGCAGGGAAGCCCACAGAGGACAGACACTGCTGTAAATGTGAGCATGCCCCTCGACACTTGATACACTCTGCCCAAATTTGGCAAAGGAGGCAGCAGAGTTTGCCAGTAACAGTGATGTAGAAGCCACTGTTCTTACGTGTTGTGTTCCAGGCAGTAAAGTGTTTTTCTTCCTGTGACTCCATGTTTTATGAAGATGATACAAAGACTGATTGGGAATGATCTTATGCAAACAATAAAGGGGTGTAGTGTTTTCAATATCAGCCTGTGGTTCATCTTCACAAAGCTCCTGAGGGGGAGACTCTACCCTGTTCACAGTGGGATTCCTAAGACCTGTCACTGTACCACGGAACGCAGTTACTCAGTTATTTGCTGAAGGAGTATATGAATGAATGGACAAATAAATGATTGGATAAAATTTAAAAAGGAAACAGTGTGGTACAGGCATAAAGACAGACATATTGACAGATTAGAATAGAGAGCCCTGAAATACACCTTTGCATATATGGTCAAGTGATTTTTTATAAGGATGCCAAGAGCATTCAGTAGGAAAGGACAGTCTTTTCAACAAATGATGTGGCAAAACTGGACATCCACATGCAATAGAATGAAGTTGACTCTTCCTTTTCACATACAAAATCTAATGCAAAATGGATCAAATACCTAAAGGTAAAATCTAAGACTGTAAAACTCTTAGAGGGAAATACAAAGGAAGCTTCGTGACAGTGGGGTTGGCATTGATTTACTGGATATGTACCAAGAGCACAGCCAGCAACCCCAAAGGCCCTGGATAAATTGGACTACCTCGAACTTAAAAACTTTTGTGCATCAAGGGACAGTCAGCAGAGTGAAAGGGCAACCCATGGAATGGGAGAAAGTATTTACAAATCACCTGTCTGAAAAGGCGACTGGTATCCTGAATA
Source organism: Alces alces (assembly GCA_015832495.2). Taxonomy (NCBI): domain Eukaryota; kingdom Metazoa; phylum Chordata; class Mammalia; order Artiodactyla; family Cervidae; genus Alces; species Alces alces. The sequence goes on from JADEYB020000027.1 coordinate 747,270, forward strand.
TGTAAGAAGTCCCACAATTCAACAACAATAAAAACAAACAGCCTGATTAAAAAATGAGCAAAGGACTTGAACAGACATTTCTGCAAAGAAATGATCACTAATCATTCTGGAAATGCAAATCCAAACCTTATATCTATTAGGATGTCTACTGCAAAACAGATGAGCGAACGGACTGCATGCTTGGCAAGGATGTGGAGGAACTGGAACCCAGTGGCTGAACGCATAAACAAAAGGTGGTATGTAATACAGTGGAATAGTACTGAGCCTTAAAAAGGAAGGGAATTCTGACACATGTTACAGCATGAGTGAAATTCGAAGTTATCATGCGAGGGCAGAAGAGCCAGTCACAATGTGAGGAATACCTTCTGATTCCACTTACATGAATGAAGTGTAAATTCAGAGAGGCAGAAAGTTGAATGGTATTTGCCAGGGGCTATGAACATTTGAAGAGACCCTGATGCTGGGAAAGATTGAAGGTGGAAGGAGAAGGGGATGACACAGGATGAGATGGTTGGATGGCATCATTGACTCAATGGACATGAGTTTGAGTAAACTCCGGGAATTGGTGATGGACAGGGAGGCCTGGTGTGCTGCAGTCCAAGGGGCCACAGAGTTGGACAAGACTGAATGGGTGAACTGAAGTGATGAACATTGGGATGCATGTATCTTTTTGAATTAGTGTTCTTCATCTTTGCATATATACCCAGGAGTGAAATTGCTGGATCATATGATAGTTCTATTTTTAGTTTTTTGAGAAACTTCCTTACAGTTTTCAATAATTGCTCCACCAACTTACATACCCATTAATAGGGTATTAGGTTTTCCTTTTTTCCACATCCTCACCAACACTTACTTGTGGTCTTTTTTGGCGATAGCATGATATTACATTTTTTTTTAATTGCATATTTGTCTGAGCTAAAAGATATATCCTAGGTTATTCGTTTAGGCTCTTCAGCTAAAATGCAGTTTTAACTGGCATTGTCATTGCTATTTCTTTAATTACTATTTTCCTAGTTTCTGTTTCTATTTAAGCCTTCTGGAATTCATATTATTTTGATATGAGAGATTTTGAATTTATCTTCTTCATCTCTTACATTTTCACTCATTATATTCATTCCTTTATTTTGTGTGTGTTCTCAGAATATTTCTTGAACTAGTTTTCTAATTTGCTGGTTTGATTTTTATGCTATATTTAATCTGTCATTCTCTTCTTACATTGTGGTTTTAAAATTTGGCAATCATGTTTTTCATTTTTAAGCACATTTTTATGATCACAGATTGTTTATTTCCTTTTCTATCTGAAATGTCTACTTGAGTCACATTGAGAACAAATTAAAAAGACTGTTTAGAAACTTTCTATGTATATTATATTTCTTTAGCAGAAGGACATTCAATTAGCCCTCTTTTAGACTTTTAAATCTTACATCTCATTACTTCTCTCTTTATCTTTATAGTGATGAGTCTATGATTCTGTAGTATGTGGGATCAGCACGGATGCGGGGAGGATGTTTCTGGATTTCTGTTGACATATTTTACCTTTCTGTGGTGGCTCAGATGGTAAAGAATCCACCTGCAATACAGGAGACCCAGGTTCAATCCCTGGGCCAGGAAGATCCCCTGAAGAAGGAAATGGCTACCCACTCCAGTATTCTTGCCTGGGAAATCCCATGGACAGAAGAGTCTGGTGGGCTACAGTCCACGGGGTCACAAAGAATTGGACGTGACTGAGTAACACAACGTTAGCCTTGGGAAGAAGTGACAGGGAAAATTTTGTATTTCCCATAGTCTTTCCCCTTCAGAGGAGTAAGGTGGCGCTCTCCTGTCAGGGACCCTCACTAGCATGCTGAGCTCTTGCTTTCTGTGTTGGCGTTCCCTCTTCTGGTACCACCAGGGGAATCCTGATGCCTCTGTGACCCTGCTCCTTGCCTCAGCTACAGGCGGTCTCTGTGAGCACCTCGAGCGGCTCTTCTGTGGGGCAGGCAGCACCTGCTGCTCTTCATGCAGGATAACCGAGGGTGAGGCTCTGCCTCCTGCCCTATGTCCCCTGTTCACCGGGTCCTCCAGCTGCATCCCCGTGACCTTGGCCCCATCCCTGTGACTTTGGCCCCATCACCGTGACCTTGACCCCATCACTGTGACCTTGGCCCCATCACCGTGACCTTGGCCCCATCCCCATGATGTTAGCCCCATCCCTGTGACCTTGGCCCCATC
>JADEYB020000027.1:750243-781245 GCA_015832495.2 Alces alces
TTGGCCCCATCACCGTGACCTTGGCCCCATTCCTGTGACCTTGGCCCCATCACCGTGACCTTGGCCCCATCCCTGTGACCTTGGCCCATCACCGTGACCTTGGCCCCATCCCGTGACCTTGGCCCCGTCCCCGTGACCTTGGCCCCACCCCCATGACCACTGCAGCTCAGACTTGCAGTTAGTTGTGTCTCCATCTGGAGTCATTATCAGTAACAAGAAATGGGGCCGCCATGCTTAGCGCCCTATGTGTGTGTCGGCAGTGACACTGGCCTCCGCCTTGTTTGGCTCAGTGGCCTCCACAAGGAGCTGACTTGGGTGGTCTCTGCTTCGCCTGGCCCGCACTGGGGACGTGGCATGCACTCAGTCTCGGGCAGGTTGGACTGGAGGGAAGGCTGTCAAATATGTGTTTGTAGCAGGGCTGGAGGCCAGCAGAACAGGTTGGGCTGGAGATGAAGATTGGTGAGCAGTTTCGCCTTGTGATTTGGAAACTAATGGTATACACTGAATTGACCAGGGAAGCACATAACAGAAAAATAAATAAGGCTGGGCACAGAACTCAGGGGTCAGAGCCTGTGAGAGATGGGCAGAGGAAGAAAGCCCAGCGGAAGAGCTGAGAAGCGGGCTGACCAGGCCCGACCCCGCCGAGCTTCCCGGCTCAGAGACCAGGCACGTTCGGGGGGTGCGGCGGTGGGCAGCGAGGGGGCGCCTGCAGCAGCGTCCCTGCGGTTTCGGGGGGAGGCAGGCAGTGGGCCGTCCCGGCTCCTCTGCGCCTGCGGACCTCACGCTCAGCGCCTGCAGGGTGACTGGAAAGGACAGGGACCCGCCGCCCCCAGCAGGCTCACCCAGAGGGAGCGAGCGGGGCTGGTCCAGAGGACGAGCTGGCTTATGTATGCGCCCGGTGTAATAAACAGATAAATGTTTCAGTCCTCTTCTTTATTAATATTTTCTGTGAGAAGAATGACTTTTAATATTTAAGCATTTTTTCAATTTTTCAGCAGAGCTCTTTTTATGATTGTTTAATCTGTTCTTAAGGGCAGGCACTGCTTGCTGTGATGTAGTATGTGCCACACGCTAAGTGTGAAGAGCCTCTTATCCGCTCAGGCACACTGACTGATGAGATTATCCTCAAAATGTCACTTTATTTCTTTTTCTTATTTGTTCTTAAGTGTGTGGATATCTGGACTATTGATTAGGGGTATAAAAAGTCCACAGCTCTCTTTAAAACAACTTTTTTCAGAAATTCTAAATTACCTAGTAACTAGTCTAAGGACTGTCATTCTGTCAGTGTTAACTACCAAAAACCACATTCATTTTAACCTTGTCTTTCTGAACTACAGTTCTGTCTTTTGGGAACACTTAGTATGACCCACAGCTTGTGAGGGAAATCCTGATATGGCTAGAAGTTGAAAGTCAGTGACTTTAATTCATTCAATAATGGTTCATTTTCATTTTGTATCTCCTGAAGGAGCCATTCAGAGAACAGGTATTTGTCATCATGGAGCTTTCACTGAAGTAGCTGGAATAAAACTTTCTGGGAGACTCCAAGCTAAAGTAGAATATGGAGAATGGCATTTTGAATATTTGGTATATTTTATATTGGAGGAAAATCTTTTTTGTTCAAATTCATCTGGAAGCTTAAACCATTTTCCTATTTATGCTGTGCTTATCATATTTTACCTGAATTAACATGGCATATTTTAAAATTTAGGACTTTGATTTATCTGTGGTTTCTGATATGGCTTTGAATTTTCAGACTTTCAGCTACATGAAAGTTTTGTTATTTTATGTGTTTTAAGACTTTATCTTAATGTGAAACATGAGTCCAACAAAACTTGCTAACCTTTTAAAACACTTATCTTCTCTGAGAGGGTATGCTTTAAGTTTTCTCTTCCTACTCTTAGAAAAAGGGGAAATACCTGTGGTTTATTATAGTCCCACTTGACAGCGGCGTTTGTAAGAAAGCATGTGACATTTAAGTGACATTTTATTTGTTGTGTCACCTAATTGAAGTAAAATGTGAGATACAAGTGGTTATTATCTGTATTTTTTTCTTTGCTATTGAAATATCACTGTTAATATAAACAACCATCTCATTTCCAAAAGAAAAAAACATGATAGTCCTAGATTTTAATGCTCTCATGTCCTCTGAATTCCCCCAGTTCTGACTGTGACTATTTTGGTCTCTTAATAGGGAACAATGTATTGCGAAGTTCCAAACCAGATCACAGTCTATGAGTCCAACCCACAGAGAAGATGGACGGATTATTACCCCAAAGGATTGTGTAAGATCAGACTTCACTCTCACTTTTCTGTTTGTTTTCTTCTTGTTTTAAAATATCTCCACACATTTTTAGTTTCATATTGTTAAATTCCTATGATTCCTGACAAACAGTAGACAGTCTGATGGTTTTGGTGGGTATCCTGATTTCAAAGAAAGGGACGTATTGGGTATATTGCTATGTTCCTTCTGCTTTCCCTAACATTCTGAAGCATCGTGTTCATCAGTCTGTCATTTTTCCCAGGGACTGAAAAATAACTTTGAAAAACTTCATTTTTTAGTTATTTTTTCCCCCTTTTCTCTGTGTATATATAAAAATGACTAGACACACAGTGGTCATAAACTTAGAAATGGGACTGGTTTGTAGTGAAGTAGAGGACACTTCCTTCCTGGTGAAGGTGGACTGTTCACATCCTGAAATACGAACACCTCTCTTGCATGTTAGACTCAGCAGAGATATTGTTTGAACGTGGAGCTAGTGAGCTTCGTAAAGAGAAGGACTTTGCCTGCTTGCCTCCATCCTTGCGTAATTCTGGCTTGTCTTGGGTTACAAGCCTTTTAGTTAAGCAAGCCATGTGTGATGCTTGACTTTTTTAGGATGTTTGCTTTACATATAATTCCTTCTATTTTCTCCAGTGATGGGGAATTCCAGTTTGGAACTTTAATAAGCCTCTTGATATAAAGAAGAACACATTTTAAATATTTGTGAATTTATCATTAATCATCATATTTAGTCAAAATAAACAAGGGAGGTACATTTTAAAGATATTCTCATTCACACACACACGCAAACATTCAAAAAGCAAGGGACCAACTGTAGAGGCAATAATGAATTTTAATACAGTATAAATAGTAAGCCCAACATTTTGTTCAATAGAAATTTGTAAATTTGTAATTAGTTTCTGAGTTTCTAAATTAGTTTCTAATTAATTTCTAGATTTCAAATTAGTAAAATATGAAGAACATTTTAGTGTATTTTTCATTACTTCAGATAATATAAATGACCATAGATAGATTTATTTGTTAGTAACGAGGTTTTCCGAAGAGGGAAATGGAAACCCACTCCAGTGTTCTTGCCTGGAGAATCCCAGGGACAGAGGAGCCTGGCGGGCTGCCGTCTATGGGGTCGCACAGAGTCGGACACAAGTGAAGCGACTTAGCAGCAGCAGCAGCAATGAGGTTTCCTAGGAGCTTCCCAGGTGGAGCTGGTGGTAAAGAACCCACCTGCAAGTGCAGGAGATGTAAGAGACACTGGTTGGATCCCTGGGTCGGGAAGATTCCCCTGGAGAAGGAAATGGTAACCCACTCCAGTATTCTTGCCTGGAGAACCCCATGGACAGAGGAGCTTGGCGGGCTACAGTCCATGGGGCCGTGAAGAGCTGGACACGACTGGAGTGACTTGGTGCATATGCACAAGGTTTTCTAAAAGCATGAAAGTGCTATACCAACAAATTAAATTAAAATGAATTTTTTAGCTGTACTGTAAAATATACATTATTATTTTATACCGAGTTACCTTCGTAAGTTTTTGGGCTTTCAGATCATTGTCCATTTCTGGACACAGATCTTTGGCTTTCCTCAGTTAATTATGATTTTAATCTGATTTGATAGATATGTAATATAAAAAATTATACAGCAGGGAAAAGAGCATGGAGTTTTAATTTTTTAAGAAAGTTAAGAATTACCATGATTACATTTTCATGATGTGAATCCAAGGCTTATTTCTCTTTATGTTCAGTGTGTAATGGAGAAGTAATTTAAGAACAAAGAGTTTCTTGGACATCAACCCAAACTTCCCTGTTAACTCATTTTAACGAGAGTTAAGTAATTCATCTTTTCAAGTGTTCCCTTTCCCACCTTTAAAACTACCACAGTACACCACAATTAAAACTTTTTGTAAAAGAATTTAAAGAGTCTGGATTATTTTTTTAAATATTCTTTTGATTTTTTGAAATCCAGTTAATGTAAATATATTGTGAAGGAGTCTCATAGCCTTAAGCAGCTGTAATAAACAGTCATCCCTTGGAACTGCGAACTAGCTCAGCTGTAGCCTAGCCCTTTCCTCTAAGGGTGGTCGAGCATTACCAGAATGCACACAAACACTCGTTACTCTGAACGACAGGTATTTCGTCCTCTTTTCTCCTTCCCTCCCCTCTGCCCTTCCTTCCTTCTTTCCTCTGTTACTTCTTCCATTCCTCCTTCTTTCCTCCATTCTGTCTTTTGTTTTCATTCTGTTTTCCTTTTTTTTGTGTTTCAGGATATTCATTTGAAAAAATCTACTCTTTCTTTGGATGACAGCGACATGGAAACTCGCCTTAATAGTTGGAATCTTGGGGTAAAAAAGCATTTGTTTTATAAATGTATGTTGATGTGGCAGAATCATTTTGTGTTTGGGAAACATCTGAACTAATTTAATTCTAAACAATGACTCTTACCTATGTTAGACACTTAGTCCTGGGTGAGCGCTGGGAAGGACTTGGGGAACAGGAAGGAGAAGTGTGAGTGGTCCCTATGCTTGACAAGCTGGCTTTCCTGTTGGCGAGATAGGAGATACGCACATGAAACAGTTAAAGACAGTTTCAGACAGCATGTGCTGGAATACCAGAATAAGTTACCCAGAAAGTAGAAGGCCACATGGGTGAGAAAGCTGAGCGGCAGACTTCAGGCCTGAACCACCATCTTGGACAGTTTTCATTTGCGGATGCCTGGGCGCCCGTGTGCCTGGACAGTGGAGGGAAAGGGGCCAGGAACTTAAGGCCGGAGGAGGCGTGAAGAAAGGCGGGGAAAGCGGGGCTCAGGGGGCTGGTGGGCAGGGCTGCCGGGCTGGGGCCTGTTGGAGCTTGACTGCTAAAGCAGAAGTTCCGCTTTCAGATTTGAGACGGTCGTGAGCTCTGAGGTTAGTTCCCCCGCCTCCACGTTTCCACTGTACGTACAGGCTGTTTAATGCTTTCAGGAAGTGAAAAGGGCTTTAATCAATTTTTAAAACCCAACTTTATTATTATAAAAATAATTTGTAATTTGAAAAATACAGAAAGTCAGGTATGCGGAGAGATGTATTAACATTTTGTTATATATATCTTTCCCTCATTTTTTTCTGCATGTATTTATAAAATTAAACTTTAAACAAAATTGGGGTCATATTATAAATGCTATTTTATTATGTGCTGTTTTAAATTTGGGATAGGTTTACAGTAGTTCTATTGGCATGACTGTTAATGGTAGCACCAATTTTTCTTTTGAGTGGATAGTTCATAACTTACTTGAGCATTCTGATATTTTGGACATGTAGGTTGCTTCCAGTTTATTGCTAATATACGTAACAACTGCAACAGAATTCCTTGAAAGAATCCTTTTGTTCCTATTTGGTTGCTTTCTTAGATTATGTTAGGTCTTGGAGCATTGCCCTCCATAAGGCGTACACCAGTCTGTTTTCCAACCAGAAGTATATCGGACTGTTCTTTTTTTACTTCTTCGCCTACATCAGGGACTGTTACTTTTATAAAAACCCTGAAACCCTTCTTGCTAATAATGATCTTTGATGAAGGCAGTGCTTTAGGGAGGCTGAGTGGGTGGTGGTATGGAGGCTGTGTTGGATGTGTATGGAAATAGAGAAAGGGAGCAGTCATGTGTGGGGGCTCCGCCTTGCTATGACTCTGAGCATGGAAGAGATGGAAAAGGAAAACATTTCAAAGAGAATCAAGAATGCTTGCTTAGTGACTGACTGGCGAGCTGAACAGGAGGGCATCTAAAGCTTTGGTTCTAGGAAAATGGGAGGGTTGGCTCGCTGTCAGCTACCTGGTTGTCTGATGGCGGAATCATTTCAAGGGTTTCACCGTTTTATCGTAGACTGCTTTCGTTCGGAGAGTAATCGGAGAGTTTCAAGCTTTCAGCTCTGTGGTCTCCAGGGCTGCAGTCTTGTTTTGCAGCCACACGTAGGACGTGGTGGCCGTACCCAGAGACTGGGATAGCTGTCTTCAGAGACTTCAAACCGGGACTTGGTGGCCACCATCAGAGGGTCAGAGGGGGGGACAGAAAGGGATTTGAAGTGAGTCATTTGAAGGTATGTTAATGTAGGAGAAGAGAGAAATAGCATTGATAACGAGAGGGGAATGGGTCAAAAGAAAACCATTTCCAAATTTGAAGGAGTCGGGGAAGTTGCCCCCAGAAGGAGAGGAGCGAGGCGGCCTCGGAGAGCAGAATCAGAGAGAAGGACGTTCTGGGACGTCCTTCTGCAACGGCCTGTGCCCTAGGCCGTTGAGAACTTCTGATGTGCATTTTGTAGCACACACAGTGCTACAGCTAAATATTTAACTGTTCAGAGGATTAAACTTTTCATTTATATAATAAAATTAAGATAAAAAATCTAAACTATTTTGAGGGACTGCCTTAAAACTAGGGCCGCCTCGGATTTTGTTTCACATTTTTATTGTTCAAAGATTGCACTCACAGTGAAATAAAGTCCCTCATTTTTATATATTTATAACAGAGATGCATTAATCAGGTTCAACTATATCTCTTCATCACAGTAGAATAATTTAAATATCCAGTGTATTAAAAAGCTTAGATTTTGCTTTGAGTTTAGTTTTGTATGAGAATGTGTGATGGACTTTTATTTCTTTCTTCCTCCGAATGATCAGTTAATAGCTAGTTAATTTTTGTGCCCTATACTAAGGGCACATTTTTTTATGTTGCTGGCATGCCTGTCAACACTTATTTTCTGATGCATTGGAAGTTCCAGATTTTGAATTTTCTAGTTTTTGTTGAAAATATACATTTCCCCCAGTTATATTCTTTCTTTTCCCAGGAGTGTTTTAATATTTTCCCTGCGAATATATAACTCAAGTAGAAATTTACTTCCTAAACCTATCGGTTAAATTTTCTTCCTGTATTATTATTTTTTATTATTATTACTCTTTAGCCTTTTTAACCTTTAGCTTTGGGGGAGCTTTCTTGCTTTGTTAACCTATCTTATATACACTTCATTCATGACCGTCTTTATATAAACTTTTTTCTTTTTTTCCTGAGGAGGACTGGGGGATCTGGAGGAGGCTCTCCTGGGCCTCGCATGGGTCACCAGACCCCCACCTGTCCGCACCCAGGCCTTGCCCAGGTCATTGCCCCCAGCCCGTGCCCACCGGGGCCTCTGTGCTGACTGTGGAGGCTCGCTTCCACCAGGAGCAAACAGTGGGTACACTTTGGGTGACCCCCTTAGGTCAGGTCTCTGCAGAATGGGTGAGAGAACATTCGGTTCTGTTCTGGGGAACTCATGTCCTGGAGACCTCACAGGACAGGATGGTCAGCGGGAGGGTGGACAGCACCCTGAGTCCAGCGGCCCCCCTGGAGGGCAGGGCCCCTGGCGGGACCTCCTGTCCAGGGCCAGGGGCACCTGCACATCCCGGAACCGCTGGTAAGGAGTGTGAGGGCCGAGCGGACCCACCGGGGAGTCCAGGTGGAGGAGCGGGGCTGCGTGGTGGGGAAGGGAGAGCGTGGGCTCCGCGAGGTTGGGCTCAAGGTGATGGTGCGCGCGGTGCTGCGAACACCGTTGGGTCGAAAGGTGCCCGTGCGCGTCCTCATCCGACGCTGCGTGCGCCGTGCCTGCCCCTTGCTTTCTCTCTGGTGCCTGGAGGTGCCAGTTATTAATAGTTTTCTTTTAGGTATGCAACTGAGCCATTCTCTGCAGCGGCTAGTGACACTGCACGTGTGGACTGAATATGTATTTTCCTGATGACTGATAAAGTTAGATCCCTTTCAATACGCTGATGGGCAGTTTGGGTGGCCTCCCAGGGTGCAGTGGTGACTGTGGCCTTGGCGCGTTCTGCTGTTGGGCTGTCTGCCTTCTTCTTGTCAATATAGAAGAGCTTTGTATCTATTCTGGATGAGTCCTTTCGGAATTTAGTATCATAAATAGTTTCTTCCACTTTGTTGCTTTCCTCCATTCTCTTACTGTTGTCTTTGATGAACAGGAACTAAAAAAATGTTTTTTAATTTTTATTTATTCATTTGGCTGCACGGGGCTCTTAGTTTTGGCTCAGGCATGTGAACTCTCAGTTGCAGCATGTGGGATCTAGTTCCCTGACCAGGGATTGAACCCCTGCCCCCTGCTTTGGGAGTGCAGTATTAGCCACCAGGGAAGTCCCAGGAATTTTAAATTTTAATGTGGTTCATTTTCCCGTGATTTTGTCTCATGAAAAATTGCTTTCTGTGTCTGTGTGAGGTATGTGGCTGTCCTGAGTTCTTGAAGAGGTTCTCCCAGGTCTTCTTCTGGCAGCTCTATCGTTTTACTGTTTCTACTTAGAACTACATGCCACCCGAAGGCAGTTGCAGGGTCTGTTGTAAGATAGGAAGTAGATTCGTGGCCCTTACGGTGTCCGCCTGATGCTTCATTTACCGAGGAGCCTCTTCTCTCCCTGCTGCGCGGCACGGGTTTTGTCTCACAGATCAGACGGTAGCACGCGCATGTTCCCATTCTGTCCTCGGCTTATTTGCTTTTCCTTGTGGCAGTGAATGGTGTCTCTTGTCTGTATTTCATTTGTTCTCATTAAATGTTGAAATGTGAGTAAACCCATTTGTAGTATTGTATTTTTTTCTGTGGAAAACATTTTTCAATTTCTAAAATATCGACTTAAGAGTAAGAGCATTATTTTGGAGCATAAGTGACATTGGTGACTGAATTTATTTTATGCTGTATGAAGAGGTTTGGCCGTTCTTCTGATGGGTGCTCTGACTGTGAGAACAGTTATTCTGGTTGTGCTGCTCGTAATATATTGCCTTAGAATGTCCTTTCCTCTAAGATGGCCAAAATACCAGAAAAACTGTTTTCTTATTTTTCTGAAACCTTGGAACATCTCTCTTTGATCAATATTAGTCTATAAGGAGGTCAGTTTGACCAAATCCTGAATAATTTGAAAAAGACAAACTGACAGAACTCTTTGAACAATTCTGCTAAAAAACTAAAGAAAGCGTCAAAAGGCAGTTTTCATTAGAGAGCATTCAGATATCTGTTTTCATGTCTAGTTTAAATTACTATTTATTTATTATTGTGATTGTACTTGTTTTTCAAACAAGAAACATTCTGTCATGTGATTTATTCATGCTATTGGAACTTAATTATTTTTGGCATTACTGTCTGTATAATATTTTGTCAGACTTTAATGTTTCACATAAGCTCTTTTTATCTTCCATTTTGGACATTCTTTATTGTGGTATTCTTTCTTGAGGTATTATATTATGAGAGAACAAGAAGTCTTCTGAAAGAGCATGAAGAAAATCAGTGTTAAGACTGTTTACAGATTTCTGCAAGTCCCTGTTGCTTGTGGATTACAGAGTGGGAACATTCAACTTCAAAGCACATCTGGCTGGTGTTATAAAATCAGAAAATAGATTGCTTATTTCCCTCAAACAGACTCAAGAACATGCTCTCCTATGAATAATTCTCATTACATGTTACAAGTGGGTATGAGACAATGTACTGTAAATGAATAAGAGCAACAGAAGATTCATGCTTGTTTACAGCATTCATTGTTGCTTTTAAATATTAGAATAGACTTTTGTCAACTTGAGAAAGGAAATTTATGATAACACGACGAGTCCTTAACTTCTGTATTTAATGATTTTTAAAGATGAAGAGGATGAAATAGTTATTTCTGCATAGTTGAAAGGCTACATTGTTATTAGCTAAACCAATATTTTGTACCCTGCTTATAAATGTAGAGCTGGGTAAAAATAAGTCACAGATGGTTTTCTTGGCTTTTGGGTTTAAATTTTAAGCTTAATTAGAGCTTGAACATCTTTGAGAATTCTGTTTTTCTCTTCCTTTATTTTTCCCCTTGTATTTAATTCTGCTTCATGAATTAGGGTTTTATGTGCATGTGTCTTTGAAGGATTTACTTTTTATGCTGGTTTTCTCCATTCCAAAAATAGAGAATGGTTACTTACTTTTCATATATATACCTTCAGACAATAAATATTTATTGAGTGTACTTTGCTGCCTGCTGGAAATTGGCTGCCTCTACTTTTCAAAAAGCTATGTATATATAGTACCATTTTGTTTACTAAAGACTATGCCTCTGTCTCTGGTATGATATTTAAGTAGACTTTATTATTATCTTTATTTAATAATGTTTCCCAAAGTAAATGGACTAAGTCATACACCCAACAGTAGGGCCCCACATCTGGAACACGTTTATTATCAAATTTTTAATTTTTGTTTTTTAACTTAATTTATTTGTTAAAACTTATTTATTTATTTAAAACCTCATTTATTGACTATGCCAGCGCCTTCGACTGTGTGGATCACAATAAACTGTGGAAAATTCTTAAAGATATGGGGATGCCAGACCACCTGGCCTGCCTCCTGAGAAATCTGTATGCAGGTCAAGAAGCAACAGTTAGAACTGGACATGAAACAATGGACTGGTTCCAGATTGGGAAAGGAGTGCATCAAGGCTGTATATTGTCACCCTGCTTATTTAACTTATATGCAGAGTACGTTATGTGAAATGCCAGGCTGGATGAAACACAAGCTGGAATCAAGATTGCTTAGAGAAATATCAATAACCTCAGATACACAGATGACACCTCCCTTATGGCAGAAAGTGAAGAGGAACTAAAGAGCCTCTTGATGAAAGTGAAAGAGGAGAGTGAAAAGGCTGGCTTAAACTCAACATTCAGAAAACTAAGATCATGGCATCCAGTCCCATCACTTCATGGCAAATAGATGGGGAAACAGTGGAAACAGTGGTTGACTTTATTTCTCTGGGCTCTAAAATCACTGCAGATGGTGATTGCAGCCATGAAATTAAAAGATGCTTGCTCCTTGGAAGGAGAGTTATGACCAACCTAGACAGCGTATTAAAAAGCAGAGACATTATTTTGCCAACGAAGGTCCGACTAGTCAAGGCTATGGTTTTTCTAGTAGTCATGTATGGATGTGAAAGTTGGAGTATAGAGAAAGCTGATCACCGAAGTATTGATGCTTTTGAACTGTGGTGTTGGAGAAGACTCTTGAGAGTCCCTTGGACTGCAAGGAGATCCAACCAGTCCATCCTAAAGGGGAGCAGTCCTGGGTGTTCATTAGAAGGACTGAAGCTGAAGCTGGAACTCCAATACTTTGGCCACCTGATGCAGAGAGCTGACTCATTGGAGAAGACCCTGATGCTGGGAAAGATTGAGGGCAGGAGAAGAAGGGGACGACAGAGGATGAGATGGTTGGATGGCATCACAGACTCCATGGACATGAATTTGGGTGGACTCTGGGAGTTGGTGATGGACAGGGAGGCCTGGCGTGCTATGGTTCATGGGGTTGCAAAGAGTTGGACACGACTGAGCGACTGAACTGAACTGAATTTTGTATATGTGATGTGATTTAGTTACTAAGTCGTGTCTGACTCTTGCGACCCCATGGTCTGTATAGCCTGCCAGGCTCCTCTGTCCATGGGATTCTCCAGGCGAGAGTACTGGAGTGGGTTGCCATTTCCTTCCCCAGCAGATCTTTCCAACCCAGAAATAAAACCTGGGTCTCCTCTATTGCAGGCAGATTCTTTACCAGCTGAGCTACATATTTTATGTCTAGTGGTGTGTATATGTCAATTCCGGTCTCCCAAATTATCCTTTTCCCCCGTACCCCTTGGTAACCCATAAATTTGTTTTCTATATCTATAACTGTATGTCCAATTTTTAATATATGCCTATCTGGTGGCTGTAAAATACCATCTGTTGTGGTATTACTTTACATTTTTCATAGTCCTAGATAGTTTAAGCATGTTTTCATATGCTTATGTCATTCAGATTTCCAAATCTGCCTGGAGGTGTAGTGATTAAATTGAGACTTGAAGGATGCTAGGTGCGTGCTTACAGGGACTAGGGTGGGGTGGGCGGAGGTAGAGAGGCACAGGAGACCTGCCGTCTCCTGGTGGTGAGAGTCCTTCAGGACCTGGGGGTGAAGTGTGAGGTGAGCAGGGCTGGGGGGAGGCCGGGGGCCTCAGCTCTGAGAGGATCGCTCAAGGGCGTTCGTGTATGCAAAGGCGGTTACGCTTTATGTTTTATTTGTTAGTGGGCCACTAGAAATATATTATGCAATATGTATTCTAAGAAACATGCTAAATATTAGGACATATGGAAAACGTTTTCATTATAGTTTAATTAATACTCAAATATTAATGTCTTTATTTTAAAATTTCAGATAGAAAACCCTCGATACCTGAGACAGAAGCCCATCCCAGTTACTCTGGTAGGTGAGAATTGCCCTGTGCTTTCCCTGTGGGCAGATGTCTTAAAATAAAATAATTGTTTAGTTGTTTACAGAAAGCAATGCCAGTCCACATTATGAAGTACAGTAGTCTTGTTAATCTATCACTTGGAAGTGAATAAATCACTTTCTTTCCTCCAGTGTTTGTATTGTTTTGGCATGAACTTCAGTCAGTTTGCAGTTTGCTTTTGGCTACATCAGGCCTGAAACAGTATTGAATGGCTCTTCCTCGTTCAACAGATGACTCCGAAATTCAGCCTGAGAAAATCCAGCAGTCTCCACGATGACCAGTTACTCTCCCGCATGCATGAGAAAGAGGTGGGATCTCGATGTTTCTGGCGTATCTAATCTGTGCACAGTCTCCGTGTTTTGTGTAGCGTGAGCTTTCAGGTCCCAGTTAGAGTACTGGAGGCCTGGCGGGAAGAGGCTGCTGCAGGCGTCGGTGTGGAATCCGGGTGCAGGTGAGGGCAGGCCCTCCGTCCCGTTTGCAGGGCGTGGGGGCCGAGCTGCTTTGGAGGGTGTGTGCGTTTCTGCCGTTCAGCAGCGAGCTTCCCAGGTACGCCAGTGCGCAGATCCCCTCTTCTGTGGGTCTCCCTCCCGCTGTGGCCCCACAGGGCACTGGGCCGAGTTCCGTGTGCCGTTGGTCCCCTGTGTATACACGGGGGCAGCAGTGTCTTCCAGCTCTGCCCCGAAAATCAGCCTGCTGGCGTGCCTGCTGCTGGCTCGGCAGTCCAGAGGCCTGTCGGAGCTCCCGTCTGAGGCCCGAGGGCGGTGTTTCTTGGTGTGCTGCTGGCGCTTTTAACAAACCTGTTGAAATAAAAAGATGTCACATTCCATAGAAACTTTTTGAGGAAAATACTTACATTCAGATGGACCTTCTTTGAAATTCTTGTTCTGAAATTTTTTCTTTCCTTTTAAGAAGTTGTCAGTTGTTTTTACACATCATTCCAAGTCATTACCAACCATTTTCCCTCTTACTGTTCAGACTGCTTACCATAGAATAGTTACCTCCTGTCTTTTTGAAATTTTTTCTGGTCTTTTGTGACACAATACTCTTCCTCTTGATGTTTACACCTCGGGTTAGGGCTCAGCATACCAATGCTCCCCACATACGTGTTGAAAGAGAAAATTCTTAAAAGTACCATGTGTTGCACCGGAGATTCATTTCTAAACGTGTGTGGCTTTTTTTTTCTGTACCCCTGTGTTTTTGTTTTTCTTTTTGGTATACTGGTAAAAATATTTGTGGGATCACTGAGAAGTTTGCATGTAAACATCAACTTACACCATATCTTAAAATATACCCAGTGTATATTTTGACTAGAATAACCCTTTGTGTAGTTACATAGTTGTTTCTGACTATTTTGGGTGAAATGTTTGGTCATTTTTTCCTCCTAAAATATTTAAGAGTGTATGCTGGCTGAGTTGCTTCAGTGTGACACCTTAGTTTCTTTTAAAGCAGTATCTGTGATTATTAAATAACTTTGGGTGTTTATTAAAAGAAATTTTGTAAAATATAATAAAATAAAGAAAAATAAAGCTTTTTATTACCCAGAGGGGGAAGAAAAGAAATTGTGTAAAATGCAAACATATGTAAAGAAGGAAATAAAATCACCTATGAAATTAATATATACAAATGAAAAGGCAGCATTGTGTTCACTTTGGTTCTCTTTTAATGTATTCTACAGAATACAGGTTATTTTTCTTTAGGAAATTGAGATGATATAATTTGAGTATTTTTTGTATAACTTGAGTATTTTATGCTACTAGATATTGTTCCTAAGCATTTATTTATTTATTTTTGATGTCCATTCTTTTATTTCTCAACATGATACATACATCTTTACATGTACAATTTAGTAACATCAGAACACATTCCTGCCTATTCTCGGCTACAAGTAAATATTGTGAATTATCTCTCTGGCTTTCTCCAGAAAGTTGTTGTTCAGTTGCTAAGTTGTGTCTGACTCTTTATGACCCCATGGACTGCATCACACCAGTCTTCCCTGTCCCTCGCTTTCTCTAGGAGTTTTCCCAAGTTCATGTCAATTGAGTCGGTGATGCCATCCATCCACCTCATCCTCTGCCATCCTCTGCTCTTTTTGCCTTCAGTCCTTCCCAGCATCAGGATCTTTTCAGTGACTTGACTGTTGGCATCAGGTGGCTAAAGTACTGGCGTTTCAGCTTCAGCATCAGTCCTTCCAGTGAATATTCAGGGCTGATGTCCTTTAGGATTCTCTGATTTGACCTTCTTGCTGTCCAGGCATTTATTTATTTTTTTTTCAAGCATTTATTTTTAATGGCTGTATTATAGTCTATATTATAGAGTTATCCCCAGCCAATTTGATGTATCCCTATTGTTAGGTATTGAGATTGAGTTTTCACTAATATAAATAATTCTGGGAAAAAAATATCCTCATATCTCTATATGCATTCAGATATTTGTATGGGGTAATGAATTATGTCTTACATAGTAAAATTGAAATGATGTATTTTTGTAAATATAGTAACATAAAAAATTTAACCTCTAAAATAAAAATTAATACTTGGAAGTCTCGTGAATATTGTATGTGATTTTAAGATACAAGTAAAGAATGTATTATATGCAAAAATGAGAATGAATGTAAAAAGGCAGAGGTAATTAGGAGCCACATGAATGCTGAGGAAAGTGGCAGTTTAGATTGCCTTTGTAAATATAAAGATACTAATTATATTTTAAATACAGAGCGTTGATTTTTAAAAGCTTTTTTCAGTTTTAGGACACAGTTTTTTTAATATTTTCATTTTTGAAATAGGAAATGTTAATCATTAATAAAAAGACATTCAGGCTTTGTTGATTTTCCTGACTCACGTGTGCGTCTCTGTGCTGAAGCTCATGGGGCTCTGCCCGAGGAGCTGCCTTGTTGCCCTCGCCCGGCGAAGGCGAAGGCAGCCCGTTGCCCCCGATTCTGGCCGCTGAAGGGGCCGAGTGTCCAGACCCTGTTTCCAGGAGCCGCACTTGTTCACGACACTCACCTCTGTGTGCTGTCCTGCTGGTCTCTGACTGTTCCACACTTATGTCAACTTTCTGTCCATGTACTTTAACCTCGTTATATTTGTGTACATTTGTGTAACTACCTCACACTCTTGGTGCATGAATGGATGAATGGTGCATGAATAGATGGATAGATTTAAAAAGCCCATTTAAATAAAAGAGTTAAAAACAAGAAAATATCAGTCCTACTGCTTTACCATTTTTACTGATTTTCCAGAGAGAGTTTTCTAACATGGACTTTTCCCTACACTTAAATGCATAGCTACGCTGTGATGTGTTTAGTCATCCTGTAGAAGGATGGTCTTAGGTCCGCTGGCTGCAGTCACTTTTCTCGGAGGCTTCCTTGTGGGCCTGGGGGCGGCTTTTCTGTCCTGACACTCAGCAGGCTCTTGCACACCCGGCTTGGACAGCCCTGAGTGTGCTGTGTGTCCTCGTCCAGAAAGGCTTTCGTTGTTGCTGGGTCATGTTGTAAAAATAAGAAATAGTCTTGTTCGAGGTATGTTTATTTTAAAATTAAATAGTAAATATTAAAATTAAATAGTAATATTTATTTTCACAACACCTGATGACTCTTCAAGGTAATCATTGATAAAAATTTAATATGTATTCTCTTTAAAAGTTTAAAAATACAAATAACATACTAGGTCATACTCTACATTTTGTTTCATTTTGCTTTTTAAATTCAAACATAATTCTGATGATTTTTATATCAGTAACATGATTTAATTCTTTCAAGTAGTTGCACTATACTTTGTTTTATTGATGGCCCATGTTTTATTACTGGAGATTCCTACTGAGGGATGTAGGTTATGAAGAATATTTTGCTTCAACAAGCCATGTTTCAAGAATGTCCCTGTATACAGCTGTATGTATTGCATGTTTATTCTTAGACCATAAATTCTGTGAAATCTAACTTCTCAGGGTTGCACATTTTAATTTTTTATTGAAATTGACAGATTGCCCTTAAAATGATGTTATGTCTGCCTTGGGCTGTAGACATTGGTGAGACTGGAGAGTGATGGCCAGTGAGCGTGAGTGTTCCTTTTTGGAGTAATGAAAAGTCCTAAATTAGACTGGGGTGATGTTGCGTAATTCTCTGATGTATTGAAAGACATCCAGTTGCATACTTTAAGTGGGTGAGTGTTATAGGTCAGGTCTGTTTATACTTGCACCAATAGTGTATGAGAGTGTCTGCCTCCTCATTTAATCAGCAACACTGAATTATAAACATTTTTGATTATCTGTGAGACAGAAAAACAGTATCTTGTTTTAATATTTGCTTTGCTTTTATTATGTGAGAATGAACATATTTTTGTCTGTTTATTGTCTTTTTAATTTCACTTTTGTGAACTGTCCTTTATTATACCTTTCCATATTTTTGTTATATTGTTTGTCTTCATTGTGATGCCTCAGCAGTTTATATATTAAGGAATTCAGTTCTCTGTCATATATCTTACAGGTATTTTTCTGTGTATGTCTTTTGATTTATTTCTGTCTTTTTAAAAAATATATAGAAGTTTTCTTTTCAGTAGGTGGCTCCGTCAGTCTTTTCTCTATGGCTTTTGGTTTTTGTATTGTGTAGAAAAGATTTGCTTATTCCAAGATTATGAAAAAATTAATCATATTTTTGTCTCTTTTAAAATCTCATCTTTGTATTTAAATCTCAGGTCCATTTCACAGGGTTTTACTCTGAGTAGTGATGATAACCTAGATTAATCGGTTCTTAATGTTATAAAATAAAAACTTAGGAGGTTGAGTGCTTAAGTTAAAGAATGCAGCAAGTGTGGAAAGAATTGAGTGACATGAAGTTCTCTATGGATTACAGAGTTTGTCTGCATTTAATAAATTATTTAATTCTGTTGATGCTTTGGTGAGTTCTGAAATATTTAATTAGCCTTTGGAAATTAAACTTTATAAAACAACTTCCATTCTAGTTTATAATTCTGTAGAAGATACCTTAGATGTTAAATGAGTAATATTCACAATATTATTTTATTAGAGTTGAAGAATTGTACTAGTTTTGATTGGTAAAAACACACATAGACTTTATTTTAAGATTAGAAATTTTGTCCAACTTATTTGGCATTATGGGAAGACATGTTTGGTGACTGTGACCCTTTGTTTTCACCTTAGCCTGTCATTCACAAACATGCTTGGAGTTGTCTGCCTTTGTAATTGTTAACACGTTTCCTGCGATACCCACATCACAGGACTGTGTGACCTTGGGCACCATCAAGCAGTGTGCTTCTTTTTTTAGTATTCTTAAAAAAGATTTCTGATATAGATTAAGACATTTGGAAAACCGTTGTCACAGAAAATGAAAGAAGAGAGCACAACGAGAGGAGATCAGTTTTCAGAGAACAGATGGTGGAAACTGCCCTTTTTGAGAAATAAAGTAGAGTATTTCCTTTGAACTTTACCTCCACCCACAGTGAATGTTCCCACCCATTGCCTAAAAGGATGCCTTGCTTCTTCTTACACGTAATGCCAATTAGGCATTTTTTTCCTTTTGCAAATCTCCTAGTAAAATGTAGAATTTAAATAAATCCAAATGACAAAATCTACAGTCATTGATGTAATAAATGAGAGAATTTATACTTTAAAGCATTTCTTGTGAATAGAGCATTCAGAGACTCGCAGTCTTACAAGATGTAATAATTATTCAAAGGAAAACCATCGTGGACCACATGCAGGCAAGGGTTAGATCCTGACCAGGGTGCCGGCCGCCTGCCTTCCACCTCCTCAGTCCTGCTCTCGTCCACCTCCCCAACAATAACCACCATCCCTCCTCTGCTTTTTAAGTTGACTTTGCTACCAAGCCTGCCTTCTTAAGAATGAAAATACTTCTGTTTGGTGGATTTTGAACTTCTTTTAAATAAAACAACTTTTCTGCTCAGTAGTATGTGGGTAACACTCATGTTTGTTAGGCATTTAGCTGTAGTTGGCTTCATTTGCGGTACTTTCTATTAAATGAATCTGCCACACTTTCTTGCCATTGTGTTGATGAATCTATTCTAATTTTTGACTTTTGCAAACAGTAACCCTGTGAACAGTCTTGTACATGTCTCCTGACACATATGTACAAGAGTTTCTTTAGGGCAGTGGTTCTCAGAGTGTGGGCCATGAACCCTGTAATCCCTAAGACCTCTGAGGTCTATAAGGTCAAAATTATTTTTGCAATAATTAAAAAAATTTTTTTTACTGTAGTGACGTTTGTATTGACTTTGCACACAGAGTGTTGGGTAAAACTGTATCCTGACCCACATCAAGGCAGTGGCACCAGATTGTACCAGTCGGTGTATTCTTCATTGCCACATGCTCCCAGGGAAAAAATTACCAATCTTACTTACCTAAGAATGTTCTCAGTGAAGCAACTAGAAAATTATTAATTTTACTAAATCTTGTAACTCAAATACACATCTTCTGGCTAGATGAATGATAAAGTAGAACTGTGTATAGAGGGCTTAGGGTGCATATCCAGGTGTGTATCAGAATCCAGAAGGAAAACCCTGTGTGCTTCCTCTGTTATGAACTGTAATAGCTCCTGCTTGTGGGATGTCATTTTTACTTGACAGACAAAATGTGGTTATTCAGACTTGGTTATTGGGAGACATTTTCTGGAAAGTGAACAAATTGAACCTGTCACTTTAAGCAAAACAACTGACCATATTTGCTGCTAATGATAGAATTTGACCTTTTAATACAAATTAGAATTTTGGCAACCCTGTATCAGTCACTGTGAGCTTGAGAACTTTCCAATACTAAGACTTTTCCAATGAGATTGGTGGTAATATTAACCAGTGTGAGGTTTTGATATTATGTAGTGAAATTTTTAATATTTGGAAATCTCTGCAACTCATTGAACTGATGTTTTCCAACTGAGTAATGCATGATGTCATAGCATCAGACATGGGTAGAAGAGCCATTCCAAGTTCAGGGTAAACCAACAGACCTACTGTGACAGTGAAAAGCTTGAGTCCACTTACTAAGTCCATGTAACTTAGAAAACCTAGCACTTGTGAGTGTTGGTTTACTTAAAAAGAATATCTACAGCTATCAGAAAGGGGATTAACACACTGTACTTTACAACTACGTATTTATTGAAGGAAACACTTAAGGAAGAACTGTGTTCCAATATTACGTATTACACAGATTCTCTGAGATAATAGAGGGGGATACTCTTTTCAGCTGCTTTTATGAGGCAGATACAACATGGTTAGAACCAAGAACATTTCAAGAAAAAAATTAAATCCCCTTAAAAATAAAATCACAGTGACAGAGTTCATTGTCAATACATTGAGAAAAGACTTTTTTTTAATGAATGATGCTGGTGCAACCTTTCAATTATGTGGAAAAAAATAAAATTGGGTCCTTTCCTTTAAAAACAAAAATAACCAAAAATTGTGGATGTGCCTAAAACTTAACCTGTAAACACCCAGACAAAAAGTTTCAAAACAACAAAAATCTTGACATCAGGTCTTTCTTACCCAAAAACATTTCCAAACTCAGAATGAATAAAAGAAATGATAGAAATATTTGACTCAAGTGACATAAAGAATTTGTAAGGTAAAAAAAAATAAGAAATAAAATCAATTGAAAAACAATCAATTTGGGGAAAATATTAAACTGTGAATGTATATACACACATTAAATTAATACATAATAAACCCTGCATACCAGATTTTACTGATCGACAGACAGGAATGTGGACGAAAATTGTGAAAGGGCCTTCACAGAAGACCAGATTCAGAAGGCCCCAAACATGTGACATATTTATATCCTGAATATTCATTGGCAGGACTGATGGTGAAGCTGAAACTCTAGTACTTTGGCCACCTAAGGTGAAGATCTGACTCATTGGAAAAGACCCTGATGCTGGGAAAGATTGAAGGCAGGAGGAGAAGGGGACGACAGAGGATGAGATGGTTGGGTGGCATCACTGACTCGATGGACATGAGTTTGAACAAGCTCCAAGAGTTGGTGATGGACCGGGAAGCCTGGCGTGCTGCAGTCCATGGGGTTGCAAAGAGTCGGACATGACTGAGCAACTGAACTGAACTGGCTGAAACGTGACAAGCCAACACACAGTAGTTTTCAGGGAAATGCACATTAGGATCGTAGTGAGGTGTCTGTTCTTCCAGCAGAAATGTGAATTTACCTTTAACAGAGGGCAAAATATATCTAGATGATTTGAATCATCGCCATGTCTTTTGAGAACCCACCCTGTAGAAAGCAAAATCCAGGTGTGCTGGATGCATACATGAGAATGTTTTGCAGTGTTTGTAGTGGAGACAGACTGAGAAGAAAGTGAATATGCATTAAGAAGAGTGGTTGAACAGATTTTATTTTCTCCTCATGAAAGAATAGTTGGTAACTGTTTAAAAAATGAATAAAAACTAGAGCAAGTGTTTTTAGAGGGATTTCCATGAAATATTGTTCAGAGAGAAAGGCAAGGTGTAGAGAATACCTATTTTTGTGTGTGAAACGTTCATAATAAAAAGTTATATATTGCTGAGGGTGTAGCAGTTTAGAGAAGAGGGTCTGCTATCACGCCTACGGCAGCGCGGGGCGCATGGCAGTGCGCGGCTCTGCCGCGTCGCGGGGGGCCCGCCTGGTGGGCAACCTCTCCGCCCGCAGCTCACAGCTGCAGTGTCTCCACCCGAGGTCTTGGTTACTCATCCTTCAGAAAGAGAGGGTGGAGGGAAAGCCACTTCTGAGCAAACAAGTCCGTCGCAGTTGTCTGCATCACCTCTGCCCCATTAGCCCCCAGCCAGCCCAGAGGCGGTGGAGTTAGTGGGGCCCCGAGGAAGAAGAGAGGAAGAAATGTCGGGGATCCTCCTGGCCTGTGCCACACAACACCAAGTGGATTTAGCAAAATACCAGTTCACAATGACCCTTTCGGGGGAGTGGAGATTCACTGATGAATCTGTGTTCTTTAGCCTGTAGAATGAGGTTTGTTCAGAAGACTTTTAACCAACTTGGAGGGGATCACAGAGTACACCCGGTGTATGAGTGTGTGTAGTGTGGTTGCTGGGCTAGTGACTGTAAGGTGAACATGGAAAACAGTGCTCTCTTTCATACAAGAGTTTGTTAGTTGTGTACTTTTGCAAAATGGAAAAGTAAATCAATAACACCTTTAAAATATTTTCCTTGAAGTTGGACATGAAAACAAAGCTGATGGAAGCTAAATATCATGAAGAGAAACTTAAATTGCAGCAGAAACACGATGCTGATGTTCAGAAGGTAGGGTGTGTACTGTTTATTATTTTTTTAGAATTGAGTATTTGAAATATTCTAGGTCTCATGACCATCCATCCACTTATTATATTTATGTGCTTATGAGAGTCTGACATATAAATGGGACTTGCTAAATTAATATCCTAGCAAAGCTGATCTTTAAACCTCATTTGCTAAACAAATGTATTCATATGAGTCCTCATAGTTTGCATCATCTTCAAGCTCTCCTTTATTTCTTACAGCCCTTTACATTCTATCATTGCTTTTCATTGCAGTTGAAATGAAATATCAGCCTGTAAATACTAGAGTTTGTTTTGGTAATATTCTTTCAGTCTTTTGGCAATTGCAGTTTCCTTTCTAATTTAAAAAGAAATCTTAAACTTAGTTCTCTTTGGTGTAGACTGCGTGTACTGTGAGGCCAGTGTTGGCTTTCTTTCAGTAGCTCGTTGGGATTTATGCCTTCCAGTATTTCAATTTGTACTTTAAAGTATAATTTTTCTTCTTAATGGGCACAGCAAAAGTCATCAATGTATAGTTATTATACATTATAATTATATAACTATATTTTCGTATTGATTTTTAAAATGTAGTGATATATAAGTATAATTTTAATGTATGAATTTTGAACTCATGACAGTTGATCCAGATAGAAACTTGGCATTGTCCGTTTCAAACTTAAGCCTGTGACGCTGCTCCCCAGCGTGAAGTGACAGAGCTGGAGGGAGGGAGTGGAGGCCAGAGCATCCGTAGCCTGCTTCTGTCTCCCCATCACCCGCCCCCTTTCTTAAAGCTGAAGATCTTGTAGCGTTTAGTCAGGCATATATTGGGCTCACCTTCTTGCAAAGCAACAGGAGGGAAACCACTGATTGAAAATTAGAGAAAAACTATTGAATCCTTTTCCTTGACTTTCCTCTTTTCCATTCAGACTTTAAAGGCAAATATTACTTTATGTTCTTACTAGAATTTTACCTAAGTATAAATGGTTAGATAAAAGCAGTTCTCTATCATAAATATGTTAAGAGGTTCAGTAATATAATTTCAATAGAGCATAATACATGTATAAATTGAAAATAGAACCTATTGATGTATAAAATATTGATGTGTAATATAAATTAATATAGAAACATATTTGGAAAAATCATGGTAATAGAGTTTGAAATAGGCTTTTTGGTATGTCCGTTGCAAAGCGCTATTCTAAGAAAAACATTTAATAGTAGAATCCTTTCCAGGAGTTGCTCTTTTAAAATAAATTCTGCATGAAAAAAGAAAGCAGTGCAACTAGTTTGAAATGCCAGGTAAAATATAAATAAAATCTGACCTCATGCCAGATTTGGAAAGTATATTCATCAGTTTGTTGCATGTATGGCATTTTCTATGTGTTAGGAATTGGGAAGGAATAAAATTGAAAGTGTTTATCTCTTTGCACACATTCTTTTCCTGTTCTGCTTCTTTATGGACATGGAGATCAAACTGGCTCCTTTACTTATTTATCAGTTGTTCTTAGAGGTGGGACCAAAATAATGAAAGGTAAAGTAAGATGCTGGTAATACAAAAAAAAACTTGGTTAGACATGGTGATAACCTGTTTTCAAAAATTGAATTTGCGTGTATAGGAATATACCTCAACCGTAAGAAAGTGGGTAGTCATACTTCTGCCTCAGTTTGGTTTTCCTTTTTCCCCTTGATTAGACATCTCTTTACCCTGCTTGCTCACTTTCCTATACTTTGTTTTTCTCTAATTTTTTTAAAGTATTGGATGTATTTAAAAGTATTTAATGATCCATTTAAAAACTTCTGAGAGTATAAATTAGTGATGTAGAATATTCATACAATTTTGGACATACTTTGAGCTGACTTATTTAATTCCCAAGAGCAGAACTAAATATAAAAGACGTCTGTTCCACCCACGCTCCCGTGTGTCTGGGCGTGCTCGGTACTGTGTGTGGAAGTGCCAGAAGGGCCCTGTGGGGGGCTCGGGGCGCGTGTCTGCAGGGGATTGCACTGTGTCAGCATGTCAGCTTTCTGATGCTTCTCTCTGCTACTTGGTGACAGCGTCATCTGTTACATTTTAGAGAACCAGCTAATTTAGTAGTTACAATCTCTTTAAGGATTGGTACATGAAAATTTGAAACAGCATACTTCTTTCGGTAATCAATTGTTATAGTGTATTTAATGTTTTGTCAATGCACTAAAATATAATTTTTACATCTTTTTTTGGGAAGCCACTTACAGGATTAGCTGAGGTAGACTTAAAATAATATTGTGCTCTTTTAAAAAAATTATGTGTTCCATACATAAAATAATATAGTGTGCTAAAATATTTTAAATTTGTTTGCAGATTTTAGAAAGAAAGAATAATGAAATAGAAGAAATGAAAACTTTATACAAAAAGAAACAAAGTGAAACTGAGGAGACTATTAGAAAACTTGAGAAGAAAGGTGATGTTGTCTATTGTTACATAAATCCGTTAAAACATTTCTACTTTATTTTAGTGCTTCTATAAAGTACAGTTTTATTTCTGACTGTAGTACAAGATAGGAAAGTTTGTATGGCTGTGGGTTTCCTTTGTTGGTGCGCTGATGTGAACTTCTGTATTTCTTAAGAAAAACCTGTGTGTGTGTGTGGTAGCAGTGGTGGTTGGTTTGGTTAAAGGTTTAGGAGAGTGTAACTGTTACTCTCTTAATCCTCTCCCTCTTCATTGGACTGGAATGGCCATAGGTCAGTGTTAGAATAGAACATACTGGCTTTCACAACAGAGTCTAGAGAAATTATTCGTCTTGATCTAATGAAAATTCATTCCATTAAATGTCTACTTTATGCTTTATAGTATATGCTATGTTGTGATGGACAGAACATTTAAAGGTATTCCTCATTTATACTTTCATTATAAAGGAAAAGAAAACAGGTAATCAAGTGTTAAATTGATTATGACTATAGGTCGAAACATTGAAATGTAGTGGACAGACTTAGGGAAAGTGTTGGAAATATTTGGGGAGGGGGAAGGAACTTTAAAAGTTTTGTAAGATTTAGTTAGTTGCAGAGGAGAGTTCCAGGTACTGGGGTGGGAATGCTGATGTTCATAAACTATGGGAAGGATGCTGCAAAACCATCTATCTAGAGTGGAGATCCTCATGTTGAGAGAGAGACTGACAACGACTAAGGTAGGTGACTTGGCGTCATGCGAGCATGACCTTGAATTTCAGATTTAGAAATTTCAAGTTTATCCTGTAGCTGCTGAGAGAGGGAGGGGGAGAGAGCGGGATGGCGAGGGGGAGAGAGGGAGTGAGCATCTTCCTTCTTAGGAACCCTGCTCTTCAGCATCTGCTGTGGCCCATCGGCAAGCCTCTTACTCATAAAGCAGTGCGATTGGAAATGTAATGTATATAAAATCCTTTCAACTCAGGGATGCTATGCCTCCATAATGTCATGTGTAAGATGATGAGGACCCAGAATATCTCAGTAATAGCAGTGGGCGTGGCGAGAACAAACCTGAAAGAGAAACTCTGCGGGATTTGTGAATGATCCGATGTCAGTGAAGAGTAAGAAGAAAGTGGAGAGTCTGTCATGGAACCGCTCCAAACATCAGTGGCTTCACACATTTAAAATCTATTTCTAGGTTTTTGTTTTTATTCTGATTCAAACCAGGCACTTTAAACATTCAAAGAATGTTCAAACTGCCATACAATTGCACTGATTTCACGTGCTAGCAAGGCTGTGTTCAAAATCCTTCCAGCTAGGCTTCAGTAGTACATAAACCGAGAACTTCCAGATGTACAAGCTGGGTTGAAAAAAGGCAGAGGAATCAGAGATCAAATTGCCAACATCCATTGGGTCATAGAAAAAGCAAGGAAATTCCAGAAAAACATCTACTTCTGCTTCATTCATTGACTGTGCTGAAGCCTTCGTGCAGATTACAACAAACTGTGGAAAATTCTTAAAGGGATGGGAGTGCCAGACCACCTTTCCTGTCTCCTGAGAAACCTGTATGGTGGTCAAGAAGCAACAGTTAGAACCAGACAGGGAACAACAGATTGGTTCAAAATTGGGAAAGGAGTATGACAAGGGTATATATTGTCACCCTGTTTATTTAACTTGTATGCAGAGTACATCATGGGAAATGCTGGGCTCGATGACTCGCAAGCTGGAATCAAGATTGCTGGGAGAAATATCAGCAACCTCATATATTCAGATGCTACCACCCTAATGGCAGAAAGCAAGGAGGAACTAAAGAATCTGTTGATGAGGGTGAAAGAGGAGAGTGAGAAAGCTGGCTTAAAACTTAACATTCAAAAAACTATAAGATCTGGTCCCATCACTCCATGGCAAATAGAAGGGGAAAAGGTGGAAATAGTGACAGATTTTATTTTGGGGGGGGGCTCCAAAATCACTGCAGATGGTAACTGCAGCCACAAAATTAAGACACTTCCTCCTTGGAAAGAAAGCTATGATAAACCTAGACAGTGTATTGAAAAGCAGAGACATCATTTTGCCGACAAAGGTCCATATAGTCAAAGCTATGGTTTTTCCAGTAGTCATGTACAGGTGTGCGAGTTGAACCATAAAGAAGGCTGAAGGCCAAAGAATTGATGCTTTTGAACTGTAGTGCTGGAGAAGAGTCTTCTGGACTGTAAGGAGATCAAACAGTCCTAAAGGAAATCAACCCTGAATCTTGGTGGCTTAGACAGTGAACAATCTGTCTGCAATGCAGGAGACCTGGGTTCGATCCCTGCGTTGGGAAGATCCCCTGGAGAAGGGAATGGCTACCCACTCCACTATTCTTGCTTGGAGTATTCTATGGACAGAGGTGCCTGGAGGGTGATACTCCATGGGGTCACAAAGAGTCGGACATGACTGAGTGACTTACACTTAAAAAAATATATTTTTTATTGGAATTCATTGGAAGGACTGATGTTGAAGCTCCAATAATTTGGCCACCTGATGTGAAGAGCAGACTCACTGGGAAAGACCCTGAGGCTGGAAAAGATTGAGGGCAGAAGGAGAATGCAGCCGAGGATGAGATGGTTGGATGGCATCGTTGACTCAATGGACATGAGTTTGAGCAAACTCTGGGAGAAAATGAAGGACAGGGAAGCCTGGCCTGCTGCAGTCCATGGGGTCGAAAAGAGTCGGACATGTCTTATTGACTGAACAGCAATATCAGGTTAACTTGGACTCGTCTCCTTCTCACTTATTTGCTGCATCATTGAGATATAAAAGTGAAAGAAATTTCTATGTAAATGTTTATGAAAATGTTCGTATCTTGCAGTAAGTGAATAAGAACATATTAAGGAGGCTAATAAAATACCACTTTCAAAGAAATACACAACTGAATTTATTTTGCATCCGGATGACATGAATATATTGAACAGTTTTCACTCAAATCAATGACAGTTTAAATCAGTTTTAAAAAGAAGATAGAAATTTGAATGCTTTATAAGGGAAATGTTTTATGTAATTTAGAGCATGTTTTGCTTCAGTCCCAGTAACTTTAATGCCCCCAGGAGCAGTGGCCGCCTGGAGTAGTGGGTTTCTTTATCTGTGGGCTTAGCACACAGCGTTTGGGGTACTTGCCTGACTGCCAGTCTTTTGCTCTGTAGTTAAAAAGTTGAAATATCTTTCTCCTCAGTGAAGAAGGAAATAAACTATTATAGCATGCAGTGTAATAAGGGACTTAATGTAGAAATCTAGGAGGTCCCCTGGGCATAGAGAGGAGTGTCTTTCTGCTCCTGCAAGAGGAGGAGACTGGTTGGTTCTGGAAGGAGGCGAGACTTGAACTGAGACTGACCTCAGCACATGGTATTTCAGCAGGGGAGCAGGGCAGTCCAGGTGGATAGGTGGGCGCATCTGGGCAAGAGGATGAAAAGAGGTGGATCTGCAGATAGGTTGGTGTGTTTACGAGGTTAAACACACAGACGTGGCTGAAAGTAGTCAGATCTGAGGAGCCGTTTCCTGTGTCCGAGGCTTTGGGTCTCTACCTTGTGGGAGGGGAACTGGGAGTTAAGGTCTGAGGGTAGCGGTGCCGCATCGGCCCGGGGAGAGGGCCTCTGTGTTGCGGTGGCGGACACCCTGCCGGAGAGTCAGGGAGGCCAGCACACGGAGCTGTGGTCTGGGGGTGAGCCGCGAGGGCTCCTCCGGGCTGCGGAGGTGGGCGTGGAAAAGAGGAGGGAGGAAGAGATATTTTCGGGGAGAGCAGAGAAGACTGGGAGGAAGATGGGGTGATCTGTTAACTGGTGCACTTTGCTTTTTATCACCGGACTCTTATGTGGCAGCTAGAATTGGTTTAATTATGTTTTCGTCATTTTTGACAGTTCAGACCCTTGTCCGAGAATGCCAGGTTATCAGAGAGACCAAAGACAACCAGATCGCAGAGTTAAAAAAGATATGTGAGCAGAGCACAGAATCTCTGAATAATGATTGGGAAAAAAAGGTAAGCTACAGAAAATAAAATGTGATGGGAAAATATAAAGGGTTATACTTTAACATAGCCTACTTAATTATAAAATAATGGGTATTCACAAAATATAAAGAAGAGCTTGAAAAAATAAAAGTAATAGTGTTCTAGACTATCTAGAAATAGCTGTTATGTTTTGGTATACTTTTTTCTGGAAGTTTAATGGTTTATAAACTAGTTTTCATTTAGAAAAGTTACTTTTAACAATTCTTGGATTTAATTAAGGCTTTGAATTTTTGTCAGAGCTAATAGACTTTAAGCAGAATTCATAGGGATATAATAGCAGGGTAATTTTGGGGAGTTAAATTGTTCAAATTTTGGATGTAGGCCCCTGGATCATTTCTTTTCTGAAATCTCAGATGACACAATAGTTGTAGTATAAACTTGTTTTTGGTGTAAACAAAATCAGTTGTAGATGGATTATTCTTAGAGGAACATTTAGTTAAGAAAAACATTTTCATTAAATTTAGCAGAGCCAAGAGTAATGTAAAAAAATACTTTTAATGTGTCATAAAAGTCTTACCTAGTCACACATAGTAACTACTTTCAGGCTTCCCTGTGGCTCAGCGATGAAGAATCTGCCTGCAATGCAGGAGATGTGGGTTCAGTCCCTGGGTTGGGAAGATCCCCTGGAGGAGGGCACGGCACCCCACTCCAGTGTTCTTGCCTGGAGAATCCCATGGACAGAGGAGCCTGGCGGGCTACAGTCCATCGGGTCACAGAGAGTCAGACAGGACTGAGCACGCATGCAGGCACATAGTACTTTCATTTAGGAGCTCTTCGCCATTGGTTGAAATTACAATATGTACTCACAAGAAATGAAACACGTTACTTCTTTTGAGTAAGTCAGCCGTGAAGGTCTGCGGTGAACTCCTCCAGCTGACCGTCTCCCAGTGGGTTGAGTTTGGGCATTTTCCTGGGCCCTGCGGGTGTTTGGAGCCAACGCTGGGTGGCTGTGTCCTGGGGCCGCGGCTCCAGGGCCATGTGAGGAGGGCCCCTGTCCAGAGGGCAGACGGAGCGCTCTTCTAGGTTCATGTTCCTTTGTGTGCCCTTACCTTTTCTGTGAAGTCGGCATGTCTTTTTTCTG
Source organism: Alces alces (assembly GCA_015832495.2). Classification (NCBI taxonomy): domain Eukaryota; kingdom Metazoa; phylum Chordata; class Mammalia; order Artiodactyla; family Cervidae; genus Alces; species Alces alces. The sequence goes on from JADEYB020000027.1 coordinate 779,573, forward strand.
GCTGCTGCAAGTACGCGTTTCATTATTTAACACTTCACTCAAGACACCCGTCTTCTTAAAACCAGGCCAGCAGTAATTGGAAAACACTCTACAGTATCTGTACTATATAAATTATAACTTACTTTGGCTTGATTAAATGTATATATAAATGCTAGACACTGGAATAACTATTCTGAGCTCCATCAGGCTTCAGATCTGTGAGCCTGGGCTGGGTGCAGAGGATAGGAACTAGATTCCGAATTCCCTGCCCATGAAGACAGGTGGACAACAGGAACTAGATTCCAAATTCCCCCCCAGTGAAGACGGGTGACCAACAGGAACTAGATTCCGAATTCCCCGCCCGTGAAGACGGGTGGACAGAGGAACTAGATTCCGAATTCCCCGCCCATGAAGACAGGTGACCAATAGGAACTAGATTCCGAATTCCCCGCCTGTGAAGACAGGTGGACAAATGCCCACGAGGCTTGTCACCTGGGTTTTCCACTTCCTTAGAGGCTGCCCATTGAAAATTGGTTTCCTTACCTTAGTTGCATCCCTATTTCAGCATCTCACCGACTTCAGCATATGTGCACAGTCCTCATTCAGACGGCCAGTGTGCACAAAGACATGGAGCGTGCAGCTCTCCCGAGAGCTGGCTTTGGTTGACACATGCCACCTTTGTGTCCACTTAGTGTAGTTTATGGAGTGGATAAAAATAGTTTCTTGTTGGGAGTCAGGTTGAAGGATAAAGCATTTTGAACATTACTCTTATGCAAGGTTTCATGCAAATAAGATGAAAATTCTGTGAGATAGCAATCTTAATTGATAGCAGTATTATAAATACCTTTGTTTTCTGATATGAGGCTGATTCTGGTGCTGTTTACTTGATGCATTGTGTTATCTGATTTATTTACTATTTCTTCCTGAGGTGGATCATCCCCTTTAATACTTGTTTATCCAATAAAACTTTCAATTCAGGAAAATAAAAAATTTTATCTTAATCATGCTCTTTACAGGAATATTTACTTTGAATATTTTATATCTTTTGTTGTTCGGGTCACCATATAAATAAATAGAGAAATATAGGGAAGATTTTTTTCTGAATTACAAAATAGTCCCTTCTGTAACAGTATTGAAAGAGTCAGTTCTTCTCCTCTGTAGCTCCACAACGCAGTAGCAGAAATGGAAAAGGAAAAATTTGAGCTTCAGAAGCGACACACGGAAAATATTCAAGAATTGCTCGAGGACACAAACGTGCGGCTGAACAAAATGGAGGGTGAATACGTGGCGCAGATGCAGTCCACAGTACGTCTGCTTTCCTTGTCACTTTATGAGCTGTCCCCTTCACCTGCCTGTCCTCATGCCTCCCGGCTTCCAGGGCGTGCAGTGCAAGCCAGGTGTGTCGTGGAGTTAAAACCACTCGCCTTCCGTCCCAACACAGGCTTACACGTGGCAGTGTGCCGCCTCTTCCAGTGGCCCTGGGATTTCCCTGGGGATCCTTTGTTGGCACTTCTGTTTTATTTTTTCTCTACCCCACTAAACCTTTATAAACCTTTGTCCTTTTTTTTCCCACTGCCTTTCAGCCTAGAGATAACTTCTTTACGTTTTTCCTTTCTGTTTTATTTATTTGTTTCAGTCTTTTTGACTGAAGACGTGATTGTTTTTCTGGGAATGTATAATACCCGTGTGAAGAC
>JADEYB020000027.1:781695-801911 GCA_015832495.2 Alces alces
CCCGTGGGAAGACAGTCAGATCGGGAGGTGGAGCAGTGTGGCTGTAGTGCCCGTGGGAAGACAGTCAGATCGGGAGGTGGAGCAGTGTGGCTGTAATGCCCGTGGGAAGACAGTCAGATCGGGAGGTGGAGCAGTGTGGCTGCTGGAAGGCGGTCTTTCTTAGTCGCTCTGTCTTGACTGAGGGAGCAGACGCAGATGCCGTGTGGGTAAGACCAGAGTCCCTTCCTGAGGATTCAGAGGGGGCCACCAGCGTATACAGCAGCAGACCAGGTGCGTCCTCCTAGCAAGGATGGAGGGCCCCCAGAGCCCTTCGCTGAGTCTCTGCTTGCAGAGGTGGGACTTCAGCCTTGAGAGGCTCAGCTGCCTTCCTGAATCACGGAAGCCTGGAGAAGGTGGGCTGAGGGTGCCTGGGCTGAGGGTGCCTGGACCCGGGGCCTCACGTCTGAGGCAGTGCACCTCGTCCTCCTTGTTCCTGACACGTGATCTGACCTCGTGGCGTGTAGACCCTGAATCCTCAGCACGAGCCTGGTCCCCTGGCCACTGAGCCCCCTCAGTCTTCTGGCTTTTCCAGAGTGCCTCCTTGGATTTTAAAGCTGTGGAGTCTGAGCCAGAGTCTGTTACCCAGGCGTGTCTTGGAGACCCCAGACTAGCTGAAGGGCCCGTTTCAGAGGGCGGAAGGAATGGGACGCAGCACCCACAGTGATGCGGAGCTGGGCTGTAGGTCTCGGGCTCCAGTTCCAGGTCCTTAAGGGCTTGAGTACCGTGCCAGCCCTCACGGTGTTCAGTGTCCTCATCCGTCAGGCGGGGTGGCAGCAGTACACTATAATGTGTGTTGCTGGGAATATTAGATATGTTAATATACATAAATTACGTTATATAATAAGTGCTCAATAGATGTAACATACAAGAACAATAATCAGGAGACCTGTGTACACAAGGAGGTACTCGGTGCAGGAAGTTCGTGGGTATTTGCTTGAAGACAGCAGGCTGAGCGCAGTGTGTACTCCGTTCCCTCCCACAGAGACGCAGCCGTGACCAGTGGGATGGAGGGGAGAGCGCTGACGGTCTGGGGTTGGGCCAGGCGAGGGGTGGGCTGACACCGAGCCGGCCGGGTCAAGAAAGCAGAACCCTGAGTCGGCCTGGAAGGAACCTAAGCAGCAAACAGTTCCATGTGGATCTTCCAGGGCCCAGGGCCTGTCCGACCGTCCCCTCTGGAGGAGGGGATGCGGGTGGGACTTCAGCAGGTAGAGTGCTAGACAGTTTAAGAACCAGCTAGATGTGGAATTGGGGTGAAGAATATAGTGGGTTTGTTACACGATTCCTCCTCCTCTTGTGTATGTTTGAAATGTCCCGTAACAAAACTTCTAAAAATTTTATATGATTTGGCTGTGCCAAACCTTCAGATTGCAGAATCCTTAGTTGTAGCATGTAGGGTCTATTTCCCTGACCAGGGGTCAAACTCGGGCCCCCCACTCTGGGAGGCAGAGTCCTAACTGCTGGTTCACCAGGGAGTCCCTCTAGCCTTGTTGTAACGTCTGTCCATTTTAGAGTATTTCCCAATGATAATACTGGATATGAAAAATAAGAATTAAAAAGTGTAATAGATACAGTTAGAAACAATACAATAAATACAGCAGAAGGAAGTCTACTAAAAAGTTAAATAAGAGTAAGATCAGAATTGGAGAAGGAAATGGCAACCCACTCCAGTGTTCTTGCCTGGAGAATCCCAGGGATGGGGGAGCCTGGTGGGCTGCAGTCCGTGGGGTTGTGAAGAGTCTGACACGACTGAGTGACTTCCCTTCACTTTTCACTTTCATGCATTGGAGAAGGAAATGGCAACCCACTCCAGTGTTCTTGCCTGGAGAATCCCAGGGACGGGGGAGCCTGGTTGGCTGCTGTCTATGGGGTCGCACAGTCGGACACGACTGAAGCGACTTAGCAGCAACAGCAGCAAGATCAGAGTGGGCTTCCCTGTAGCTCAGTTGGTAAAGAATCTGCCTGTAATGCAGGAGACCTGGATTCAGTTCCTGGGTTGGGAAGATCCCCTGGAGAAGGAAATGGCAACCCACTCCAGTATTCTTGCCTGGAGAGTTCCACAGACAGAAGAGCCTGGTAGGTTCCTAGTCCATATGGTCGCAGGAATCGGACACAACTTAGCAACTAAAACACAGCCACCATCACCAAGATCAGAATGGAAAACTATCCTAGGAGCAGAGGCTCGGAAGAAAGTGCAAGGAGACAGAAACATGGAATGAAACCACGGAGTAAGAAGGATAGATCTTTTTGAAGAAATAATGTAAATTAATTTCTCGGAATTAAAGAAAAATGAGAAACACCAAGGGATCAAATAATACCCCAAATGCTCACAGTTGGCAACGCTGGAGTGACACTTAACGCATAAAAATCGAAGACACTTGCTGATGTTTGAAACTGCCTGTGTCTCCACTTGGGCACCGTCTTAGGGCCACGCTTTCCCACACATTCCCCTCCTCGTGTTGCTCCGTCATCTTCTGGAATTTCAGGCGGAAGGAACAGCCAGCGCAGAAATCCCAAAGCTGGGACACCCCAGCCGACGGCAGCAGGGACGGGGCCCTGTGAGCAGAGAGCAAGGTGGAAGGAGAATTTGTCAGGGCGCAGATCAGGGAAAACCTCGTGATTGATCCTTTTAAAAAAACCAAACAGCTTTATTGGTATATGATTATAATTAGTATATTGTAAGATTCATCTAGTTTAAAGCATACAATTCCGTGAATTTTTGGCATCTTGCATTTGTAGTGGATTGAGCACATCAGAGTGGTTCCATGTGAATGTTACTCTTAATGTGTCTGCCTTGCTCTGTGCAGAGAACAAACTGTGGGCTCTGAGAACGGACTCAGGGGCGCTGGGGACCCAGGGCCATGGGCGCGGTTCGGGGGACAGGCGGCTGGGCCTGGGGTCTGCGGAGGGCAAGCACTGCCGGTGCGGGGCTGCTCCCTGGTGGGGCGGGGTGCCCGGCACGGACCAGCTCTCGGCAGGATCAGGGGCCTGTTTTCTGGGGAATCAGCACAAGGATGATATTCAAGGCTGTGAACAAAAGCCAAATTTGTATCTGAAATGCACTTTTGTCATCTTAGCCTCCTAAATTTTCACAAACATGAATATATTAAGTAATGGTAGGGTTGAAATTTATGAAACATATTAATTGCCTACAATGTTTACTGCAATGTTATTTTTCACTAGTTAGATAACATTAGAGAGTAATAGCTTTCACACTGGAATTTTTAATTTTTATAAATTTGTAGTGTAAACTAAAGTCATACTTTGGGGCCAAGAGGTTACTGTTAGAGAAACTGCTTTCTATTTTTAATGAAAGTTGAATTTAAAAATTAGCATTCAGACCTTGTCATTAGGCAACAGTAAAATATAGAGAAGAATGGACAGGGTCTGTCAGCAGGGTTGAATTTAAGAATCATCAAAACTAGACAGATCTTGCTGAGCCGCTCCTGACTTAATAATTAAACAAGGTAGAGTTCAAGGCGCGGCTTAAGATGAAAGACGAGACTGTCACTGAGAATTAGTTCCTGGGTTTTGTTCTTTCAAGCTCTCTTCCTTTTTTAATTGGGTCTTATTTTTTTCCCGTTCCATTTTTTTGTAAGCAGGCATTTTTACAGATGATTAGACCTATGTCTCTTGGTATTGGAGGGGGTCTCCTTGTGTGAAACCAACAATTAAACATGGAAACACTGGATTTTTAGAACGACGTGTTACAACTTATAAATATGAAAACGGTAGCAGTGTTCTTAGATGCTTGGGGAGGTGACAGCTGTAAAGTGTAGGGCTCTCTTCACATCAGGGGTTTAGACACACAAAGTCTGTGAGTGGTTTTATTGAGATTTTAGGCTTTCTTAGCGGAATTCTCTACCCCTCTCTTTAGCACAGATGCCACTGGCAATCTTGTGAAGTTTATGCATCCCTCTCCACATAATATTTGACAATTTAATAAAATTATATAAGATGACAAAGAAATTATAGTTACAGTCATCAAAATATTAATAAATCAGAGATGATAAAGTAATACATATGCTTCTAAAGAAATGCAATAAATATCATGATTGAGCAGTGGGCCTAATAAGTGTAGTAACTTATGAATAATGATGAGGGTAAACAATATTAGAAAGCTGAGTGCAGAAGAATCGATGCTTTTGAAATGTGGTGTTGGAGGAGACTCTTGAGAGCCCCTTGGACTGCAAGGAGATCCAACCAGTCCATCCTAAAGGAAATCAGTCCTGATTATTCATTGGAAGGACTGATGCTGAAACTGAAACTTCAACACTTTGGTCACCTGATGTGAAGAGCTGACTCGTTGGAAAAGACCCTGATGCAGGGAAAGACTGAGGGCAGGAGGAGAAGGGGATGACAGATGAGATGGCCGGATGGCATCACCGACTTGATGAACATGGGTTTGAGCAATCTCCGGGAGTTGGTGAAGGACAGGGAAGCCTGGCATGCCGCAGTCCATGGGGTTGCAAAGAGTCAGACACGACTGAGCGACTGAACTGACTGAAACAATATTAGAGATTACCCCACACTATATTGGTCTGTAAACCACCTGTGACTTCCGTTATTCACAGGCATTGCTAATACTTCATTGGTGGTCGAGTGCACTCATAGTTGAAGGGAAATGCTGAAAGTCTGTCAGGGGACTGGAACTAGAGATGAGCTGTGTTTTTCCATTCACAGCCCCTGACACTCCAAGTTCTAGTCCTGGACCTAAACCGAGTTTAAGAGTATCACAGGCCTTAGGGACGTAAAGCGTTGTGTCAGCCACGTACAGTTCACCGCTCGCTGCCGGTGGCGAGCATGAATCAGAGAGCATCGCCTCACTCTCCGGCTTGGCTGGGATTCATCATTTCATAGTTGCCGTCAGCATTTCTCTTCCAGCCTCACAATGTTAAAGAAGAATCTCGTGAATAGCATCAGTTGATTATTTTGAATAGGATTGCCATTTAAACAAATAGATTTTATTTTTTAGAGGGTTTTAGATTTACAGGAAGTTTGAGAGGATGGTACAGAGTTCCCATGTACCCCACACCCAGCTCCCTCTTTGTGACATCTTATGTTATTTTGGTATGCTTGTTACAGTCAGCAAATCAGCAGGACGCGTTAATAAACCAAAGTCCATAGTTTGTTCAGTTTTCCTTCACTTTTCCCTCATGACCTTCTTTTTTCCCAGGATCTCATCCAGACACCACCTTCTGTTTTCTCCTTAGGCTCCCTTGGGCCGTGACAGTGTCTCAGACCTCAGCAGTTTTGAGGAGGACGGGTCAGGCATACTGTACGGTACCCCGCCTCCTATTCTTCTCATGAGAAGATGGGGTTGGGGGCTGACACAGTAGGTCATGGAAGTCAAGTGCTGCTCTCCATATCACATCAAGGGCACACGCTGCTCACGGCCGCCCCTGTGGACGTTAGCCCTGGGCGCCTGGCTGAGGTGGGGTGTGCTGGGTTCTCCCCCGTGAGGGTGGCCTCCCGCCTTCCCACACCGTCCTCTCTGGAGGAGAGTTCCCGTGAGTAGCCTGTGCGTAAGGAGTGCGCGGTGTACTCTCTCTACTCAGGGGACGGGAATCGGAATTATCGGGAGTTTCTGTACAGGGAAATCTGTCTCGTCTCCCTCATTTGTTAATTTATGGAGCGATTTACTTTTATCAGTGTGGATATTATTTATGTTCTGGGTATAATCCCGTATTCCTTCCTTATGTCACTTAAGTTGCTCTAGCTTCAGCCATTGGGAGATTCTCCAGGAGGCCCCGGGCCACTCTGACCCGCCGCAATGTGGAGGACGTGGAGGATGGTGTTAGAGACCGAGGTCTGCTCTCCAGGGGTGCCCGTGACTGAGGGGGTTCGTTTCTGTCCTGTCCTCTCACCAGACAGTGTTTGTGTGTGTACAAGCCTGTGTGTGTAGGCACATCTGCGAACCTTAGTATCTATAACCAACTGCATCTCTGTTAAGCTGAGCATAATCTCTTACTGGTGTCTGTAACCCTGAACCTTTACCGCACGGGTTAGTCTAGCCTTTTCCTCTCTTCTGTAAGCTGTCAGTCTGACAGTGGGAGCTTGGCCTGCATCATCCTCTGTTCGCTTTCTGACTGTTCGCTTGGTGCAGACATGGGATACTCAGGGTTGTTGACCCATGTCCCTGGGGGACCAGGCCTGCCGACCAGCGCGGGGCACATGTGCGGTTCTTGCCGAGTCTGGTCTCAGGTCCTCAGCCTTCCTGCGACCCCTTCAGCGAGGTTTTTTACATATTTGTGATATAACAAGGTTCTCTTTTCACAGCCTGTATTTCTTCCTGGGATCCCCGAACTACTAAATTATTTTTTTAAGTTTGCATAAAGCTCATCCTTTGTGCTTTAAAATTCCGTGGGTTTTGACAAATGCATCTAGTCGTGTATATACCATTATGGTTTTATACATAGCATTTCACTGTCTTGAATTCACACATGCTTCACCCTGTCCTTCCCTTGCCCCTCTCTCTAGGATCTCTGGCAACCACTGATTACCTTAACTGTCTGTAAAACATCGGTTCTTGCATAGCTTCTTTTCCAAAATATCACATAATTGGAATCATCCAATATGTAGCCTTTTCAGACTGGCTTCTTTCATTAAAAATTATACATTTATGGTTTCTTAATGTCTTTTTATGGCTTTATAGCTCATTTCTTTTTATTGCTGAATAATATTCAATTATATGGATTAACATTGTTTATTCACGTCCCTATTGAAGGACATCATGGTCGAATCTACTTTTGGCAGTTACAAACATTTGGCTATTACAGACATTCGCTTTCAAGTTTTTGCCTGGTCATAGTTTTCAGATCACTTATGACTGAGCATTTCACTATAGAATGTCCAAGCAAAAGAAATGGGTGAATACGTGCACCATAAAAAGGTGTGAAAATGTTCATTGCAGCATTATTATTAATAACCGAACACTGAAAACAACCAATCAGTCAGTAAAATGGATAGATTATTTTAGGTGTATCCCACAATGGAGCAGTGAATATGGCACTGACAATACTGCTGTAACCCATGTCATGGATGACAGCTCTCACAGACAGGCGATATGCCTGGCCCGAAAGGGCACACACTCTCTGAATTTATTTACAGAAAGTTCAGCAAAAGACAACGTTTTTTTTGTGATAGACATCAGAATAGTGGTTATCTCTTTGTAGAGGATGAGCACTGAGGCATCTGAGCAGCCCCTGTGCTTACATCTTGTACTGGCTCATGGCGTGGCTTCCCGTGGTAAAGAATCCACTTGCCGTACAGGAGACACAAGCTTGGTCCCTGGGTGCAGAAGATGCCCTGGAGAAGGAACAGCCCACTCTAGAGAAGGCAGCCCACTCTAGTGTTCTTGCCTGGGAAACCCCATGGGCCTGGCAGGCTCTCACGCCCAGGGTCACAAGGGTTGGATGCAACTTGGTGAATAAATCACCACCACCACTGGTTCATGGCTATTTTCAAGTAACAAATTATCAAAATATATGTTTAAGATTTGTGCATTTTGTATATATATTTCAAGAAGAATTTTATGAAGTAAAATGTGTTGCTCCTTTTTCCATAGGAATTGAACTTTGGACTCTATAAATAGTTGCTGATTACTAATCCTTTCTAATTTTTGACTCCTACAGGATTTCACACAAAGTTTGTATGTAAAATTGTAACATTTCTTATTCTATCGGTTATATAATTGAAAGCCCATCAGATATTTTATAATTTCCTAGTACTTAACTTGCTGAAAATATCGTCTGTATTTCCTAACAAAATGATGCCCTTTCACAACCTTCCTCTAAATTCCCAACGTGCCGTTTCTCTTGGAGTGTTTGGTTTTTGCTGCTTCTCGGTCCCTGCCGATAGTGTTTTTCTTGATCACGCTGTTTGCTTCTCTGGGAGTCTGCTTGGAGCTGCTCCCCCCTTCTGTTTCCACAGCTACCACTCAGCTCGGGCCATTGTTGCCTCATTCCAGGTCCTTCTGGTGCCTGCGGGCCGCTCCCCCGTCCTCCTCCGCTCCATGTCCCACACGTGCAGGTTGTCTTGTTTGCCCGCGACTGAGACCTTGACTTGCTGACCTAATGCCCGTTGTAACTTCTGTCTCCAAGCCATGTCCATTCACAGACTCCAGCCTCGTGTCCCGAGTGCCCCCCCCCGAGGCCACAGTGTGGGAAGGCATTCTTTGTGCCCAAGGTAATCTGTCTGCTCCTCTCTGATTCTGTAGTTAGGTAAAAAGCCTGGAATCCCCCTTCCCCCCTGCTTGTTACAGCCTGAAAAATATGGCTGGCCATCAGCATTATCTTTGTAACTTTTGGCCCCATTTTGAGGTTTCCACTATTTTGTGTCCCCTCAGATCTTTGTATTCATTAGAAAAAAAACAAACATTATTTTGGCCAAATGTTGTTAAGGTGTTTCATATATGTCTGTAGGGTTTCCCCTGGCATGAGTTTTAACATTCTTTTTGTTTATTGATACTTTATGTTTGCTTTATTTTGTCTAATCCACAGTGTGTTAAGAAAATGCTTTTAAAAGTAAATATAGTAAATACAAATAGTAAAGTGAATAACTGTGACCATACATTTTGCTTCTTGAATCAGAGAGTTTGCACCAGCGTATGCAGAAGTATCTGTCCAGTAAGTGCAGATCTTAATACAGAAGCCAGTTTTCAGTTCTTGTGACACGTGGCTGCTGCATAGCAGGGACGCCTTTAACAGCACCCTCGCCAGCAGGTGCTGCGCAGGCACCCAGCGCGTGGGGCCTCGTGTCAGGCCCATCCCGTCTTGGTGTTAAGCCTGCCTGCTTTGACCCCGTTCTGCTGCGGTCTCTCTCATCCCTCTCTCCTGGCCTGGCCTGGCCCCGTGGGCCTGGCTGCATGCTGTTTCTCCGCCCGAGTCCTCTCGTCAATTCCTGTCCTGCGCTTCCCTCTGGTGACTGTTCTGTTGGTACAGCCCCGGGGCTCTCTGACCTCGTGTCCTCAGACAGTGCCAGCCAGATTGTTTTGGCCCGTTTTGGTCTATTCATTTATTATCTATTGCCTGTGCTAAGCATACAGATTATTTGAATTAATTGCTAAGGGACTCTCAGGGTAAAAGTCTTTGACAATTTGATCTTTGTATGTTGGAATTAGGATAGACATTATACAGAAAATTTATTTCCAAAATCAGTTTGAGCCTGAGAAAATGAGTTGAATCATGTGGTAAAGGGAATGGTTCTAGGGCCTGTTTTCTGTAGACTTAGTTTTTTTAGAGCTGATTTATTCACAGCAGAATTGAGGAGGAAGGTAGATTCCCATAAGCCCTGTCCCTTCTGCTGACAAGCAGAGCCCACCACCACGGACACCCCCACCAGAGTGCACCATCGCCCAGAGTCCGTCTCTTACGTCAGAGTTGGGTCTCACGGTTGTATGTTCTGTGGACTTGGACAAATGCATCATGCCACGGATTGACCTAACGTTATGGTATTAGACATAGTGTTTCCACTGCCCTAAAAATCCCCTGTCTCCACCTACTCTTTCCCTCGCCCAGCCCCTGGCAGTTGTCTCCAGAAAATCATGTCATTGGAGTCATACAACGTGTAGACTTTTCCAGTTGGTTTCTTCTGCTTACTGATATGCACGCAGGTCTCCTCTGCGCCTCCTGATGGTCAGAGCTCATTTCCCCTTGGTGCCGGACACTGCTCCGTCCTCTGCACGCGCTGCAGTTTATCCATTCTCCTCCTGAAGGGCGTCTTGGTTGCTTTTTGCCAGTTACAAGTACAAAGCTGCTATAAACATCCGTGCGTGCAGGTTTTCGTGTGGACACAAATTTTTAACTCGTTTGGGCAAATGCCAAGCAGCATGATTCCTGGATTCTATGAAAAGAGTGTGTTTTCTAAGAACCTGCCAAGCTGCCTTCCAGGTTGGATGTGCTACTTTGCGTTCCTGCCAGTAGTTAGTGAGAGTTCCTTTTGCTCCAAACCCTTGTCAGCATTTGTTGTCAGTGTTCTGATGGGTGCAGAGTGATGTCTCATTGCTGTTTTAATCTGCATTTCCATGCTATATGGTGACATGTGATATGACATCCTCTCCTACACTTACTCATCAGCTGTGTATCTTCTCTGGTGGGGTGTCTAAGTCTTTAACACATTTTTAAATTAGGTTTATATTATTGTTGAGTTTTAAGAGTTCTTTGTATATTTTGGATAACAGTCCTTCATCAGATGTGTCTTTTGCAAGTATTTTTTCCCCATTTATGACTTATGTTCTGATTCTCTTAATAAACACTGTCTTTTGTGGAATAGAAAATTTTAATCTCTATAAAGCCCAATTTATCAATTATTTCTTTAATGCATTGTGCCATGAATATTGTATCTAAAAAGTCCTTGCCAAACTTAAGACAATTTAGGTTTTTCCTATGTTATTTTCTAGGATTTTTGTGGTTTTGCATTTTGCATTTAGGTCTGTGATGTCTTTTGAGATAGTTTCTAAGATCTGTGTCTAGATTCTTTTTTTCTCTGTTTTTTGCGTTGGTTGTCCAGTTGTTCCAGGGCCATTTGTTGAAGACAGTGTCTTTGCTCCATTGTGCTGCTTTTGTCCCTCTGTCAAAACCCAGACTGTGTTTATGGGGGTCTCTCTCTGGCCTCTCTGTTCTCTTCCACTGATCTGGTTGTCTTTTCTTTTGACAGGCCACAGGGCTTTGATTACTGTGTCTTATAGTAAGTCTTGAAGTAGGCAGTGTCAGTCTTCCAACTGTGTTCTTCTCTTTCACTTTTGCATTGGGTATTTTGTTCCTTTTGTCTCTCCATGTAAACTTTTAAGAACAGTTTATCCATATCCATAAAATAATTTTCTGGGATTTTAATTGGTGTTGCATTAAATCTATAGATCAAATTGGGAATAACCAACATTGCATTACAGAGTCTTCCTATCCATGAACATGGACTATCTCTCCATTTATTTAGTTCTTTGATTTTTCTCATTCTTTCCTCAGAGGTTTGTAATTTACCACATATAGCTCTTGTACATATTTTGTCAGACTTTTTTGGGAGGGTGCTAATGTAAGTAGTGGGCTTCCTGGGTCATGCTCATGGTAAAGAACCCTCTTGCCAGTGCGGTAGATGTAAGAAATGTGGGTTGAATCCCTGAGTCAGAAAGATCTCCTGGAGAAGGAAATGGCAACCCACTCCAGTAATCTTGCCTAGAGAATCCCATGGACAGAGGAGCCTGGCAGGCTGCAGTTCATAGGGTTGCAAGTAGTTGGACATGAGTGAAGCGACTTAGCATGCATGCACTTAAGCTTATACCCCAGATCAGAATGGTGCTGTTCAGCGAAGGAATACCCACTCATTGAACGAATGAGAGGCTAAAAGCGTACAAACACGTTAGCCTGTGTTTCATGGTAGAAAGTGCTCCTTTTTTTAAAATTTTTTATTTTTTTTTAAATTTTTTTCCTTTTTTTAAAAAGACAGTTAATTTAGAGGTTGATTTGGTTTTTATTAGTATGATTTATGGTACATATTTTTGTATTCTTATCTCTAATCCCTTGCATTTTTCTTCGGGTTACTTAATGATGCAGAATTGCTATAAAGTCAGAGGCTTTCTTAACAATGACCTATTCTTTCAGAACCAGATGATCAAAGAACTGGAGTCCCGTGTCCAGCAGCTGACTGGAGAAGCGGAGAATAGTAATTTACAGAAACAAAAATTAATTCAAGAAAAACTGGAACTGGAGAGATGTTACCAGATAACATGTAATGAGTTACAAGAAGTAAAGGCAAGGTATTGTCTGAGGTCAGACAACTCAGGTGTGGCTATACAAAACTGACATTAACTCTGTAAGTTATCTGGTAAAATTAAAAACTTGTGCATTTAACCTTGGAAGGTTTCCATTCTAAATGCTGCTGTTTGTTAAGTTTTTTAAGTACCATTGAATGTAAGAGGCATACTGTTTAAAAACACTTGATAAAAATATGCTTACTTATTTGATGTATTGAAAGATAATGCATTTGGATTTGACTGGCTAAAAAAATTCCATTTTAGAGGTTGATTATGAATACATTGGAAGTGTATTTTATTCTCTGGTTGCTTTTAGGCGCAACACACTGCATAAAGAGAAAGACCATCTCATCAGTGATTATGAGCAAAACCTGAAACTATTACAAACCAAATATGATGCTGATGTCAACCTTCTGAAAAAGGAACACGCTCTTTCTTCTTCTAAGGTATTGTAGGTGCTGATAGCTATAGCCAGTCAGAGTCGTTATTCCCTTCACTCAGCACAGAACCAGAAGTGCCCCGTGAAAGCTCACTATCTGGTGTGTAAATGAGTCTCCTTTGCTTAATTTAATGCTAAATGTCTAATATATAGCACAACATAAATGCTTAATAAATTAAAATCTGCTATAAATTAACCCTTTTAATTAAACTAATTACTAAAGTTTTTGAAAGAGGAAACATAAAACTCCAAGAAGTAATGTTCAGTTGTTTTAACAACATTTTTGAGTAACTCTATTTGAGTTACATTATTATTTGAGTAACTCAAATAACTATACATTGTTATGTTAATAGTTAATTAATTAATAATATTGTTAATGTATAGAGCTAATATTTTGAATATAATACCAGTAATTAATATTATTATTAATATTTTGAGATCTTGGTTATACATTAGTTTTCTTGCCCTCACACGAATATATGAGCCTACATACTCCCTTAGGGCACCCACCCCCTTTTGTGTCAGATAATTGAAACTTTATGCGGAGAAAATCCTATAGCTGTGGTGCTAAAATGGTTACTTACTTGATATTTCAAGAATTATTAGGTTGGTGCAAACATAATCATGGTTTCAGACTGTGAATTTTAAATCATTATAACTAGGCTCAAACACATCTTTATTAATCAAAATAGGAACCATTACAATCAACACATTTTTCCCAACAAGAAATGTTTACCCTTATTAAAATCAATGCTTAAAATCTCTAAAATCAAAGCATAAAAGCTTTAAAATCAAAGCATAAAAATCAGTGCTTCGGGACTTGATGACCTCTTAGCATTTTCTGCCTCCTCCTGATTGTGGAAGTATTTTCCCTGCAGAAAGTTGTAAAGATGCTTGAAGAAGTGGTAGTCGGCTGGCGAGAGATGAGGCGAAAGTGGCAGATGAGGTCAAACTTTACAGGTCGGTTCTTCCAACTTTTGAAGCGTCAGCTGTGCGATGTGCAGGCAGGCATTATTGTGGCGAATTGGCCCGTTCTGACCAGTGCTGCCCGCAGGCATTGCAGTTTTCGGTGCATCTCATCAATTTGCTGAGCTTATTTCTCAGATGTAATGCTTCGCAGGGATTCAGGAAGCTGTCGTGGATCAGACCGGCAGCAGACCACCAAACAAGACCTTGTTTTAGTGCAAGTTTGCCTGTGGGAAGTGCTTTGGAGCTTCTTCTCGGTCCAGCCACTGAGCTGGTCATCGCCAGTTGTGTTAAAATCCACTTTTAGTCATACATCACAATCTGATTGAGAAATGGTTCATTGTTGTTGCCCAGAATAAGAGAAGACACTTCAGAACTATGACTTTTTTGATTTGTGGTCAGCTCGCGAGGGACCCACTGACCGAGCTTTTCCACCTTTCCAGTTTGTTTCAAATGCCAATGACCATAGAATGATTGACATTGAATTCTTTGGCAACTTCTTGTGTAGTTGTAAGAGGGTCAGCTTCGATGATGGCTCTCAGTTGTCGTCGTCAACGTCCGATGACCGGCGACCATGCTGTTCATCTTCAGGACTCTTGCTTCCTTCGTAAGATCTCCTGAACCACCAGTGCACTGTGCGTTTGTGAGCAGCGCCTGGGCCAAGTGTGTTGATGGTGCAAGTTGTCTCTGCTGCTTTATAACTCATTTTGAACTCAGATAATAAAATCACTCGAATTTGCTTTTTGTCTAACATCTTTTCTGTAGTTTAAGATAAATATAAAATAAACAGCAAGTAATAAGTCATTAGCAAAAAAACCCCCATAAAATGAAAAATGTGCATTAAAATGATGTATAACATAACCATCACATTTATTTAGAATGTGTTCCAATATCAAATGGCAAATTGCACCAATGCAAAAACTGCATTTACTTTTGCACCAACCTAATAACTATTCCAATGGATTTGGTTTTTAAATTAACGTTTAAAAAGTTTTCTGTTTACCTATTCTTTTTATATCAGTATTTTCATAACTTTAAATATTATAATTTATATTTTCATTTCAAAAATTTTTTAACTTAAATTTTTGTAAAATTCACATTTATAGATGATTTTAATTCTAATTGAAACTTCAGGAAGAAAAAGGGTAAATTTATTCAACTGGAAGTTTGGAGGAATGATAGAAAAATCAAAATTTCATTTTTTATTATTTTCCTGAAATCTCTTTAGGCATCTGGTGTGATTAAAGAGCTAGAACAGAACGTCTGTCAATTAAAGCAGCAATTACAGGAATCAGAACTTCAGAGAAAGCAGCAGCTCAAGGTGAGTCCCGTGCTTTTAAACAGAGCAATGGCTAAAAGTCACCCGTCCTTTTCTGGGTGTACATGAATAAGTGAGTGTCAGTTACAAAGCTCAGAAATGCAGGTAACCATTTCTGATTCTTTTATTGCACTGTATCATTTCTCATCTTATTTATTTTAACAAAAGTAGATGCTAATGTGATAGAGTAAGAAGAGCAATTTTAATTTGGACAATCTACTCTTATGAGATTAGTTTGAAAAATGAACCTTATTTAGATATACTATTATTTAAAAATAATTTCCTCTTTAAATTATTGTCTGCCACTCTTTACAGTTTCTCTCTCTCCCTTTTTCTTTCCCACTCCTCTTGTGCATACAGCGGGCTGTTTTTCTGGCCGCGCCCAGCGGATGCCGCGTCCTGGTTTCCTGACCAGAGGCGCAGCCTGTGCCCCCTGCAGTGGAAGCACGGCGTCCCAGCCACCAGACAGCCAGGGAATCCCCTCTTCCACTCCTTTTAGACCCTCTCTTTTTCTCTTTTGGTCAACCAAACCCTGCCTTGATATGTGATATAACACATTATTTTCATATTGAGTCATTCGATCATTGTTAAGTGGTCTCCTAATTCTAAGGGTCAGAAAGTGTCTCTCTCACTGTAACGTAGGTGCTTTTGAGAGTAGTAACATCTTCAGTTAATGGGCATTTTATGGTCTCCAACAGAAAGCTATTCATGTTTCTGTTTGTGCTTTAGAAAACTGGACAGGTAGGACTCACTTACTGGTAGGCAAAACTCAAATAAGTTTGTCATCAAAGAGATTGACTTGTTTCATCAGATTACTAATTTTATTGACCCTAGAAGCGATTTTAAGTATAATAAAGATAAATATTTATTATTCACAGGATCAAGAAAATAAGTTTCAAATGGAGAGAAGTCACTTAAAACGCACCTTTGAGAAAAAGGTAATATATTTTGTGGGAAGCTGTAAGCCACTTATGTAGCAAAGGAGACAGTTAAGAGTGCATGCTAATTTCTATAAAGCCATGTGTTCTAGACTGTATTTCTAGGTTTATTTCAGTTAGGCAGTAATCAAATTTTGCTTCTTTATTTTTCATGTTTATGAACAGCTTCTTCAGTTTGATTCTTAATTATGTTAACATTAATATACCACTTCTGTGTTTTATTTAATGAGTGAAGAGTATTATTATGTCCACCTCTCATAATAACCCTTTGAAATTATATTTTGTTTTTACCAGTTTAAAAATATGATATAATTGATGGGAGTTATTTTTTTCTGTTGTGTCATATGTGTAATAAAACTCTAAATAATTAAGCAAAGAATATAAAACAATGAAAGAATTGTCACTGCAACTGATTAGTAAAGAAGTGGATTGGTAATTATTCCCTGTCATCTAGAGTAGTGGCTGTCTCTGCAGATGCATGTTGGTGTCCTTGTTGTCGGTGATACCTGCGTGTCCATGGCCACCGTTCACACCTTCAGTGATCAAGCGTAGAGTTCTGCAGGGTCTGTGGCTTTCGAACTTCTCTTTTGAATTTGTTGTTTGCTCTATAACTGTAGTTGAGATAGCAGAGATTTTGTTGCTGCTTTCTAATTATTTACAGTTCTAACATCCACCAAATTCATCCGCTTGTAGAATACACACACAATGGAAAATGAGAAAAAGGTTACCCCCTCAGCTAATCAGAGATTGTGTGGCACAAAGTTCTTGAGATGCCGTGAAATCACGTCTGATGTGTGTGTACCGTCCCCTGGGATGTGTGTTCAGTGCCCTCCCGGAGTGTGGTCTCTCTGGGCCCTGGGTGGAGGAGGGGCTGAGGGGACAGGCCGTGCAGCTTGCTCTCCGGGGGCCTCGGGTTTCTTGAGACGCGCATGGACCTAAGTATGTGCTCTTTAAAAATGTAATAAGTTTTCCTATTGCTAAAAAAATTTTCCCCTGAAGTTTTAATACAGCTCAATGCAAGATACTGAATATATTTCATGCCTACAAAATGATATCTGAGCAGGAGGAAGAAATACTGCTTTCCCTGAAATAAAGAATTTTTTTTTTTTTGGTTTCCACTTTAGAGCTTTGCAGCTTCATAAATATTAATATTTGACTTCCCCAAAGAAGACCATATATTATCGTAAGCCTCACTGCCCACTGTCTGAGGCATCCACACCCTTGGGTATACCTGTTAGTCCCTTGTTGGTAGTACCATGGGCGGGTAACTGGCTCCCTATCCAATGGAGACCCCTCCCTGGCCTCCTGCTCTGTTACCCTGCTGGCAGCCCTCCTTCTGGGAGATGGCGTCTGCACCCCTGTGGGCCCCGGAGCCCTGGTGCCCGGAGGAGGCCACACCGGTTCACAGCATCCAGCTGTGGGCTGGGAGGCATGGAGCTGGAAGACAGTCTCCTACCGCTGTCCTTTCTGGCCGTGCAGCCACTGAGTAAACCTGGGTTTGGGGACCAGCCCCCCGCCTGGTGTACACACAGGAAGCCGTGTTAGAGATCGACTCCTCCCCTCCTAGTCTGTGTCACTTCAGGGAGCAGACCAAAGTCGTGTAATCAGGCATCTTGGTAACCACAGCCTTTCCCTGTCTGTGAGCTATCAAGTGGCCTTACTTTTAAGTAACAGTAACTAGTACAGTTCAGTTCAGTCACTCAGTCATGTCCGACTCTTTGCGACCCCATGGACTGTAGCACGCCAGGCCTCCCTGTCCATCACCAACTCCTGGAGTTTACTCAAACTCATGTCCATTGCGTCAGTGATGCCATCCAACCATCTCATCCTCTGTCGTCCCCTTCTCCTCCCACCTTCAATCCTTTGCAGCATTAGGGTCTTTTCAAATGAGTATGTGTTTAAAATAACACCTTCTGTAAAGAAAAAGGAGCGTATCTGTTCACACTGTGTATGTTCTAACAGTATTTGTATTGGAAGAAAATGTTGCTCAGTGTGTTGCTTTTTGTTTTACACTCAATTCCACAATCTGCCCTTTTAAATTGACATCTGTTCTCTGTGTATTAAACCTGTGATCTCAGTCCTTGAAGATCTGCTGCCTTGCGCCCCCTCAGGGAATATCCTCTCTGACCCCTCCGAGGGCTGACACCAGCCTCACCTTGCTCTGGGATGTGTGACCTGAGAGCAGAGAGGGGTGCACAGGGCGTTTGTCTGTTAGACGGTGTTACAGGTGTGCGCATTCAGTAACTGTGCAAACCCAAGTTCTGAGTATCTGTTCAGGAGGAGGAAATGCCATCTGAGTGACATCATTTCCTCCTGCCGACAAGAAAGCAACACAAGAGCGGCCAGCTGCTTTGAGGTCCGAGGAGCAGTTACATCAGATGCCCCCTGGTTTAAGCCCACACGTTATTGAATGGTCTTTATTGATCTCTGGTGGCTGCTGCCTGCTCCTAAGATCTCTGAACATCAAACAAATAATAGGTAGTAAAACTAAATGTCATTGTTTGCCAAAGTGTCCTAATCTGTTAAATCAGGAAATGGTTAAGCTAAATGATTTTACGAGCAAGGAAACACCTGCCTCCTACAAATAACCTACTACCTGTTTTCCAAACAGGCATTGGAGAGTTAAAAGATGGTGGTGTTTACTGAATGAAGTTCACGGGACAGATGTTAAGCATGTCTGCTGTAAACTGCTAGAGCTGAAGTGTCTGCTTATGACTGTGACCCATAGCCACTGTGTCGCCATGAGGCCTGATGGAGTTCAAAAGTGTTAGGAATGGTGTCTACATGTATATAATTCTTTTAATTAGGTTAGACTAATGTAAAATTTACATAGTTTTACATATATTGTGGAGTGTTTTCCAACAATTATTGGCCTGGTTTTCTTTAAGAGGTAAGGTGTCTTGAGTGAAGTTTTGCAAAAAATGAAATTGCACAGTGAAATGATTGATAGAAATCATGGCGCCCAAGGTCCTGAGTTTGTCCCATCGAGAGGCAGAGGTGGACAGGGTGGTTAGGAAGTACGGTGGGCTGTCCAGAGGTCCACCAGTGAACCTGCCGTGGCTCCACGTGCTTTTTGTGCCTTGATGTCTCCCACCGTATATCTGTTTCCTTACATGTAGCAAGTCTCTTTCTTGTTTATAGGAGCAGGCCTTTTTTGATAACTTAAATTCTTAAGGTGCAAGGGAGTGAAATCTCCATTTGGTAGTTGCACAGTAAATGTGCTTCCAGCTCCCTCGGTCAGTGTTTGTTGAACACTCCCGTGTTTGAGAATATATGCTGTATCTTGACTGTCTGCTTCGTGTTTTCATTGTTTAAGTGATTAAAACTCGTATTTGGTGTTCACAGCGTAGGGCAGGGAAGGGACCGCAAGCGGGTCGCTCTGCGGCGCGCTCCCCACTGCCCGCTGGGCCGCGGAGGAGAGGCTGGCAGCGCTAACCCTAACCCGAACCCCACCATCTAGCGGACAGGTAACAGCGGATACCCCGAGAGCCCGAGGCCGCTCGGCGCAGACGTGTTCAGTGGGGGGCAGACACCAGGACAGCATGCCCTGCCCTCTCGTGCGGCCCGCGTTGTGCCGGGCGCCGGGACCTGAAAGCCGGTGAGGAGCCGCTTGCCCCTGAGGAACCCCCGGCTCCAAAGCCTGTGCGCTGACGGGCTCTGCTGCCCCGCCCAGGGCGTCCCACGCCTGCCTGGGGAGTGGCGCTCTTGGTTTGGAAGCAGTGGATCGGATCAAGGGGCTGGGGTCCGCCGCCGCTCGGGGAGTGGCGGCCACCTCTCCATGGCAGACCGCGCTGACGGGGACTCAAGAGTCTGCGGAGGCGATGCAGGCTTCTCCGAGGAGGAGGTCCTTCAGAAGGGGACACTGCGACATTCACCGGCCGGGGCTCCGGAGTGTGGCGCTTGTGGGGAGAAGGTGTCAGAGGAGAGAGGCGGAGAGGGGACGATGGGCTGACTTCTGCGCGCGGAGGTCGCCCCAGGCGGCGGCCAGCACGGCTTTCCGCCGGCGCGGAGCGGCTTTCAGTTCCCAGGCAGCTGATCTCATCTGTCTACCTTCTGTCTGCCTGCCTGCCTGCCTACCTACCTACCTACCTGTCTATCTGCCTATTTCCCTAAAACACCCAGGGGAAAAACGAAAGAGAATTACAATAGGAAAAAGCCAAAGAACAGGGATTTTTTAGTTAAATAGGCTTCTGTCTAAATGAATAAATAGCTAAACAGAGGTATTTTTGAGGAGTATTGATGCAGTGTCAGAAAAGGTTTGTGTCTGTGTATGTGATTGTGTGTGTGGTTGTGTATGATTGTGTGTGGTTGTATATGATTGTGTGTGTGTTGTGTATACTGTGTGTGGTTGTGTGTGATTGTGTGTATGTGATTGTGATTGTGTGGTTGTGTATGTGTGTATGGTTGTGTATGATTGTGATTGTGCATGTGGTTGTGTATGATTGTACGTGATTGTGTGTGTCGTGTATGATTGTGTGTATGTGATTGTGTGTATGTGTGTGTGGTTGTGTATGATTGTGTGTGTGGTTGTGTATGATTGTGTGGTTGTGTATGATTGTGTGTGGTTGTGTGTGTGGCTGTGTATGTGTGTGTGGTAGTGTATGATTGTGTGTATGTGGTTATGTGTGGTTGTGTGTGATTGTGTGTGGCTGTGTGTGTGGTTGTGTGTGTGGCTGTGTATGAGTGTGTGTGGTTGTGTATAAGTGTGTGTATGTGACTGTATGATTGTGTATATGTGGTTGTGTGGCTGTGTATGGTTGTGTGTGTGGTAGT
>JADEYB020000027.1:804626-821020 GCA_015832495.2 Alces alces
TGTGTGTGGTTGTGTGTGTGGTAGTGTGTGGTTGTGTATGAGTGTGTGTGGTTGTGTGTGTGTGTGTATGAGTGTGTGTATGTGACTGTGTATGATTGTGTGGTTGTGTGGCTGTGTGTGGTTGTGTGGTAGTGTATGGTTGTGTGTGTGGCTGTGTATGGTTGTGTGTGTGGCTGTGTATGGTTGTGTGTGTGTGGTTGTGTATGAGTGTGTGTATGTGACTATGTATGAGTGTGTGTATGTGGTTGTGTGGTTGTGTGTGGTTGTGTGTGTGGCTGTGTATGGTTGTGTGTGTGGTTGTGTATGAGTGTGTGTGGTAGTGTATGGTTGTGTGTATGTGACTGTGTGAGTGTGTGCGTGACTGTGCGTGTGTGTTGGCCTCACTCCTGTCTCTCATGCCCCCAGTTGTACACCCCGCCTCCGCTGGGTGGCCGGCAGGAGAGTGTGCGGGGGTCCGCGCTGGCTGAGTGGCCTCCGGCTGGGCTCGGCGCCCGCGGCGCCCCCGTGAGAGCCGCCTTCTCTATGTGAGGCCCCTGCGCTCGTCCATGCGGGCCCACCCCGGGCGTGCGCATCTGCGTGTGCTCACGAAAAGCGTTCGGTGCAGAGGTGCTCCCGTGGCCGCCGCCGCCTGGCTGCCGACCACCTGTCAAAGGGCACAGAGCGGTGCTCCTGGGCGACTTCCCCAGGCTCAGAGGATGGCCGGGTAGATCATTCTGGAAGCAGGCGGCTGTCTCATCACAGCCTGTATGTGTCTGGGGAATGTGTCTGTGTGTGCTCAGTCGCTCAGTGTGTCCAACTCTTTGTGACCCCATGGACTACAGCCCGCCAGGCTCCTCTGTCCAATGATCCTCCAGGCAAGAATACTGGAATGGGTAGCCATTCCCTTCGCCAGGGCATCTTCCCAACCCAGGGATTGAACCCAGGACCCCTGCATTGCAGGCAGATGCTTTACCGTCTGGGTCACCAGGGAAGCCAAATAGAGACGTTGATTTTTGTATTCTCCTGTATCTCATTAGATTACTTTCCTTTGGTTAATGTGGAATGTTAAAAAAAAATTCAGAAGTTCTCTTTTTTAATTTCTTACATGTCAGTTTATTGTACAGGGATTCCATATGCAGGCTCATTTAAACAATGATTAACTTTGACCAGAAAGTTATTATCAGAAGAACAGTATTAAAATAATTTTATGGTAAATGATTATGGTTAACCAAGCCTCTATCTTGAAAAATCTAAATCTAATTTTATATTGAAAATGGATTTAAGATTACTGTTTCATTGTATTTCTCCTTTGAGGAAACTTGATTTGTCTTTTAGTAAATTTTATGTCTTTGTCATGGCAGATTCACGACTTACAGAGTGAACTTGATAAGGAAAAAGAAGATGCTCAAAAGAAAATCCATAGACTTGAGGAAGCTTTGAAGTGAGTAAAAGTGTAACATATTTAATTTTTAAAAGTACTCTTATTCTAAATTGTGAGCCAAATTAAGTGACTAAAACCCAAGCATTATATTTATTATCATAACCTTGCTGTGGTTTAGTTTGAGTCAGTTTTCCATCATGAATCTCTATTTTCAGAATTTTATTACTAGCCAATAAATTTTGGTTTTTTTAAAAAAAGGAAAAAAATCAATTCAGCTGTTTTTAAGTGATAGGAATGTAAGAAAGAGAGCTTAGTGGTTTCAGATGCTTTCCTCCTCTTAAATGAAAACACATTAAAATAACAATAACAACAATAAGATTTAGATCTTAGGACATTTAGAAATTCCTCTGTAGATTTTTTTGGAGGAATTTGGGTAATGATATGTTTCAGCTGTTATATTTAAAAATGGACTATTATACAGGCATTGTTTAGCAAAGGTTTTGTTTTATGATACCTAAGCATACACATTAAAATATTTTCTATATATATTTGTCTTTTCCAATAATTTGCTAAGTTGATGAGGCCTTACTTATCACGATATTATCCTGTAGTTTCTCACTGGAAAATACTGATTTTACTCAGTCAATGTGGCACTCTCACCGTGTTTCAAGCAGTGTATAAGTCCTTCCTGGAGGACCCGTGTTGCAGTCCAGCTGGGAGGATGGTCGTGCCCTTGGGCAGGCCCAGCGCTGAGCCTTGAGTGATGAGGGCTTTCTTGGAAGAAAGGCCAGGAGGGCACTTGGCCCAAGAAGCTGACTTAGGAAGAGAGCTTGCTTGGGCGCAGTGTGTCCGGCTGACTCCCAGGGAATCAGCAAGTTCCATTTGCTGCGCTTTTCCAAATGTCCAAGCAGGAGTAATTTAGAGAAAGGCCACAAAGAACGTTAGGACCCCAGAGACCTGGCGTCAGACCCTCCTGGGCGGGCCGCACAGCCAGCCCTGCCTGTTAGCGCCGCGAGCCGTGTGGGGACGCCCGGGGCGTCCGCGTCTCCTGTACCAGGACGCGCAGGTCAGCGCGTGGGGTCAGACGGCCTCGGGGGCTGTGAGCCGCCGCGCCTCAGCTCGGGTGACCGCGCGCGCCGGCTGGAGTGCCGCCTCAGCGAGGGCCTCTTGCCTGTGGACGAGATGTCCTCCCTTGATCCCTCGTTAACTCATTGTTTTCCTCCTTGAAATGTTGAGTCACAACTTTATCTGCTCAACTTTCCATATTTTCCTTTCTTTTTGTTCTACTTTGTCTTTTTCTTCTGTGACTGCTTTATACTTTTTCCATTAGTTTGTTGATGTGCATTTATCTTATATCCATAAAGGAAGAGCTAATTCCTTCAAATAACAGTAAATCAGCAAATATTTGTTTAGCACCTACAATGTCTATATATTGTAGTATCGTGTGAAAAGAAATGGAAGGTTTAGAAGCGATAGCTCAAGACGCAACCCTGTTCTTAACAATTTTCTTGTCTGGCATGGGCATTTGAGGTCCATAGCACTGTTAAGTATCAAGTTGTTGACATAAACGCAATAGTGCGGTCTTTTCATTTTCACTATGAAAAAACCCGGAAGCCTCCATAGTTTCTATATACAACATAATCTATTTAAGGCTTCAGAAGTGTTTACCAAAATGTAACATTTTACTTGGAGTTAAAGAAAGCTAGTTTAGATGTTCCTTGTGGATCTGTGTCTTCCTTTCCCCTTGTAGATGTCTTTATTTCCACTAAATGTATGTGTGACCTTAATGATCTAGCACCTGGTACAGCGGGAGTAATCTGATCTAAAGTAGGAGAGTAGTTTATTGTGCGGTTTGCACATCAGAGCAAACAGCACAGCCTGGCTCTTTCCCTGAAGGAGAATATTCTGGGGGCAATCGCTGCTGCTTTTCAATCCAAGAATAGTGTTAGACCCAGTGCGTCCAGAGACAGTTCCATTTTTCTAGAAGAGAGGTGTATGATATGGAAATTTGTCATGATTATTAACAGGTTTTTTTCCATAATAAAAATATATACAAAGGTGAAAAATCTGACTTTCAGAATGTGGTGGCATTTCATCCATCCATCCATCCATCCATCCATTCTTTCACTCAATAAGGTTGCTTTCCTCCATGCATGTTGAATGTGCAGAAGAGGCTCTCAGAGAGTTGGAGATAGCATGGGAATTAACCAGCTCCTGGGAACGTGACACGTGTGTTCAGCTCAGTCTTGGATTCAGAGCTCAGGTGATGCGTCACCCGCCACTGGTGTGAAGAGCAACACTGGTTTGGAGTTGGCACTTACTGTAAATACAGCTTCTAAAGCTACTTTGCCTACTTGTCTGTGTTTTTTAGAAAAGGAAGTTTAAGTATACTCTATTACTTACAACTTTTATTCAACACATATCCTAAACATTTTTTTGCTTTCTATTTCATTATTGATGCAGAAGATATTTTATAGCCCCTTGTAACTGAAAGGAATCTGAAACTATAACTGTAAATGGTATGAATTGTATGTGTTCATTTTTCAAAGATAAATAATTAAACCAAATGAGAAACTCAGTAATGAATGGGAAATTACCATAGGTAACAAAATAATTTGGTGTAACTCCTTTTAAAGACTAACACAAAGTATGCTTTTTTTTTTTCTTTTTGAAGGAGTTGACATCTATGAAAAACACGTGTAGATATTTAGTTCAGTTCAGTCGCTCAGTTGTGTCCGACTCTTTGCGACCCCATGAACTGCAGCACGCCAGGCCTCCCAGTCCATCACCAACTCCTGGAGTCCACCCAAACCCATGTCCATTGAGTCAGTGATGCCATGCAACCGTCTCATCCTCTGTCATCCCCTTCTCCTCCTGCCCTCAATCTTTCCCAGCATCAGGGTCTTTTCAAATGAGTCAGCTCTTCGCATCAGGTGTCCAAAGTACTGGAGTTTCAGCTTCAACATCAGTCCTTCCAATGAACACCCAGGACTGATTTCCTTTAGGATGGACTGGTTGGATCTCCTCACAGTCCAAGGGACTCTCAAGAGTCTTCTCCAACACCACAGTTTAAAAGCATCAATTCTTTGGCGCTCAGCTTTCTTTATAGTCCAACTCTTACATCCATACATGACCACTGGAAAAACCATAGCCTTGACTAGACGGACCTTTGTTGTTGAAGTAATGTCTCTGCTTTTTAATGTGCTGTCTAGGTTGGTCATAACTTTCCTTCCAAGGAGTAAGCATCTTTTAATTTCATGGCTGCAAAGTGAAGTAGATATTTATATGTTTACCAAATTTGATTTCTAAGTTTTGGGTGCTGTAGAAATAATGGAGCATTGTTCTGAGATCTTGTATAAATTGACTATTCTAAAGCAATCTGTGAAACCTTCCAAAGTTGTCTTCTTGATTGATACCTTTTTCAAAGTCCTCTGTGGCAGTAAAATGCAGAACTGTCTCAAAACAGATTTATTCTGATCCATTTTAACTTTTTTTGTGTTGTCAGTTGTAATCATAAGTATTTCTACTCTGACACTAATATATCTAAACTTTTGGATTTTTAGTACTGAAAGTGAATGGTGGTGATTTCACCAGAACATATGACAAAGTAGGCCTTCAGATGTTAGGGTTATGAATGACCCTCCGGGAAGCAAGCCCTTGTTCAGCTAGACCATTGTTTGCGTCTGTCAGTACACAGCTCGGGGCACTATGCTTTGGTGCCACAGAGAAGACCCTGGGGGGTTGTTGGTGTGGTTTTCCTGCTTAGCTTAACATGAGATATTCCTGACCTTATTTTATTTACAATAGTGTGAAATAGGTATTTTGCCTCCTACTGAGCAATACATCGTTGGGATTCCTGCATTGTTTGTAAAAGTAGAAAGTTTGTAATAAGGGGGAAATGCAGTGTTCCGTCCATATTTCAGGAGTTAGGGGAAGAATTACAGGCAACCCAGAAGCAGCCTGCCTGGCCCTCCGAGTCCACGACATCCTTGCAGAGCTCGGCCGCCCCAGGGCCCTGCCTCGTCTCCCTGCTCACCTGGCTTCCCTTTGCTGCTTCCTGTCGGCTAGATGTTCAAAGTGCCCCATACTCCTCTTTGAGGGATTTTTTTTCTCTGTTCATGTATGCAGAATGAAAATCAATGTTTTCTTCCGGAGGCTGACCCAATAGAATGTCTTTAAAGCTACTTGGGTCTTCCTTTTGGAGAAAATCTGTCTTAGGGATTTAAATACAAAGTTTTATTTTCATCCTGGGATTTCTATCCATAATTTTTTTTTTAATAATGCCACTGATAATTTGTAGGGCCGACTCCATTTACATAATGGTGAAGGCAGGAAAATAAATGAGTAATTTTTTTTAGTGGTTACTTCAGCAAGTGATTATTTCCTGTGTTTATAATACAGACAGAGATATAGTGAACTTATTATAAGAAACAGCAAATATCTGTATTTCTAAAACAGACTGAAATGGCTTACAGTATAAATAGAAATTAACATATGATTGAAATTAAAGTGTAATGTAAGCATGTGAAGTAGGATGGATATGAAATGAAATGAAGTTGTTTCTGTATTGAAATTCTAAATTCGCCCTGACCGAACTGTCTCCCGTGGTTCGGGGAGGCACGTGAGCTCCGTGCAGGAGTGTGGGCCCAGGTCCCAGCTCAGGTTGCCAGCCTGTGCGGCCGGGCCTGGGGCTCCGCCTGTGCGGCCAGTCTTCACCTCCGTCAAGTGCTGCTCCGAAGGCTGTGAGGAGGCTTGGAGCGGTTCCCGCAGGGCACCCCCAGCAGTGTCCGCTGTCAGCCCTTACCGCTTTCTCTCTCTCTATCTTACGCCCGGGACAGACAGATTCGTCAGGTGATCTTACCCGGCACCTTTTTTTTAACAGCTTTACTGAAGTCTAAATCTCACCCCGTAGCGTTTACTTAGTTCCACCGTATAGGTCACTGACGTTGTGCAGCAATAACCATAGTTCAGTTTTAGGACATTCTCAGCATCCCCAAAAGACTCCTCATGGCACCAAATTTTAGAAGGATAATATCATGATTGATTTTTTTTTTCTGACCAAACAGAATAAGTAATAAGGGACAAGATCTTCCATATGCTATTGTGCAGAAAATGCTAACTGGCCACTTCTCGTTATGACCCTCAGTAAAAGCTGACCACACAATATCAAGATGTACTCTTGCATTTTGTGGAGACCTGAGGGTGTAGCCCAGTATGTTCCTTCCAGGTTAACGGTCTGACATTTTACCTTTGATGTGAGGTTGCATTTAGAAAGCAGATTCTGGGTGTGTGTGTGTGTGTAAATGCACTGAAAGCAATCTGGAAATACACATGTACCTGAGTGTTTGGGGTGATATTCATGTTTTCCTCTTTATGTTTCAGCGTAGTTTGAATCTTTTCCGATGAGACTATTGTATGGTACTTTGGTAGCTTAAAACAACAGTAAGAACAAAAGAAACCAGTGAAGATTTTCAAAGGAAGAATTATAAACATTAATGATGGTTATCCTTAATTGTTGAGAATATGGGACTTTAAAAATTTTCTCTACATTTTGCATATTCTAAAATCAGCATGTCCAGAAACTCCTCAGAGTCTTGAGGACTTTCAGCTTGCTACAGATCCCTCAGTCAGCATGGGATGGGGCAGGCTGTGAACACGGTCTCTGTAAATACATGAGCTCTAAGTATCTGGGCCTCTTGATGAAGGTGATAGAGGAGAGTGAAAAAGCTGGCTTAAAACTCAGCATTCAAAAAACTAAGGTCATGGCATCCAGTCCCATCACTTCATGGCAAATGGAAACAGTGACAGATTTTATTTTCTTGGGCTCCAAAATCACTGCAGACGGTGACTGCAGCCATGAAATTAAAAGATGTTTCCTCCTTGGAAGAAAAGTTATGACTAACCTAGACAGTATATTAAAAAGCAGAGAAACACTTTTCCAAAAAAGGTCTGTCTAGTCAAAGCTATGGTTTTTCCAGTAGTCATGTGTGTATGTGTGAGTTGGACCATAAAGAAGACTGAATGCTGAAAAATTGATGCTTTTGAACTGTGGTGTTGGAGAAGACTCTTGAAAGTTCCTTGGACTGCAAGGAGATAAAACCAGTGAATCCTAAAGGAAATCAACCCTGAATATTCATTGGAAGGACTGAGGCTGAAGCTGAAACTCCAATACTTTGGCCACCTGATGCGAAGAACTGTCTCATTTGAAAAGACCCTGCTGCCAGGAATGATTGAGGGCAGGAGGAGAAGGGGATGACAGAGGATGAGATGGTTGGATGGCATCACCGACTCAATGGACATGGGTTTGAGCAGGCTCTGGGAGTTGGTGATGGACGGGGAGGCCTGGCGTGCTGCAGTCCGTGGGGTCACAAAGAGTCGAACATGACTGAGTGAGCAAGTATCGTGGGGTTTTGACTGGAAAAACCTTTTGTGCATTTCTTATAATAAATGGACAGATGATAAGGCTGATAAGTCTATTTTTTTATGTTTTTTAGAGTGGCAGGACACCCTGCCACAGAAGTTTAGGTGAGGTTATTCGCAGGCCAATAGAACAGACTAGGAAATACAGCTTTCTAATAAGTGTCAAATTAGGATATTTTTAATGCAAGTATGAGGTATTTTCCATGAAAGATGATATTACTTTTTAGATATGCTTTAAGTTTTCTTCCTGTGGCAGTTCACAGGTAATTCATAGATTCACTTTCCACTTTTCTTTTATCAGTCTTTTCTTGTACACTTGACTCTGGTTGTAGTACACATATTTTGATTCTTAGCGTCAGAGCAGATGACTGTGCAGTGGTTATCAATCCCAAGAGAGTAAGGCTCTGGTCACTGGTTACTAGTCCCTGGGGAGAACTCCAACTACCTGGAGGAAGGCAGAGGTCCTCCCAACGCTAGCCACCAGAAGTCCAGACATAGCTGCCAGCCACGTGTACTAGAGTCGCCAAGAATACAGCGCAGCCAGGCGCTGGATGGAGCCAGACTGCGCTGACACGGAGGAGAGTCAGGGAAGAGCAAGACACGGAGACACTGAATCAGCCCTGCCCCAGGAAAAATGGAAAACTGATTGCATTGTTAAAACATTTTAATTATAGATCGTTGCTATGTCTAGACTGTATCATTTTAAATATTAAGAGTAAATAAATTTATTCAATTAATTACACCTTTATTTACATAATAAGAGCTTTTAAGTCTATATATTAAATCATTTTAACTAAGTGTTTAACAATGTGTTACTTATTTAAAATTTAAAAATAAAATAAACATGGCTATGAAATGAAGCCTCCATTAAAAAAAAAGCTTAGTTGATCTACAATATTTTGTTAGTTTTGGTTGTACAGCCTAGTGAATTGTATTTTTGCAGATTATACCGCACCATAAGTTATTATAAGATAAAGGCTGTCATTTCCTGTGCTATACCTGTATCCTTGTTGCTTGTCTACTTTATACACAGTCATTTGTGTCTGTAAGTCCCACACCCCTAATTTGTCCCTCCACTCCTCTTCTCCCCTTCGCTAACGACAGGTTTGTTTTCTATATCTACAAGTCTGTATTTTGCATATATGTTCATCTGTATTATGTTTTAGATTCCACATATAAGTGAGGTCATACAGTATTTGTCTTTCTCTGACTGATTTCACTGAGCATAATGTTCTCCAGATCCTGCCATGTTGCTGTAAGGAGCAGAATATCATTCTTTTTAATGGCTGAATAACACTCTGTGGCCACATCTTCCTCATCCATTCATCTGTTGATGGGCACTTGGGTTGTTCCCGTGTGTCTTGGGTATTGTAAATAGTGTTGCTAGGCCCATTGGGGCACGTGTGTGTTTCCGCTTTTTCTTGTATACTCAGGAGTGGAATTGCCAGATCAGATCGTAGCTCTATTTTTAGTCTCATTTGTGGAAGAGAATCTCAAAGTGAGCATATGACAGCATATTTACCCATCCTACCGTCAGTACCCATTTGCGCGGTTTCTACGTTTAGGGTATTAGTAGCTGTGCCGTGATGGGCATGCTCATTCCTAGTTATTTACCTCCGTCCAGTCTGTAGCTTGTGCCGAATAAGACACAGCTCGAGGGAGGGTGCGCCTTTAGACTGCAGTGGTGTCGTCGCGGAGCTGGCTGGAGCTGGAGGGTTTCGGGTTGGTTTGGCGCCAGAGGGGAGCTGTTGGAGGACTTTGCTCACTTTTACTTTACCCTGGTGGAGGTTTGAACCTCTGATTCTGAAAACAGTATATCAACTCTGCTTAGGAGGATCTAAGACACAGGAGATCTGATTCGTGGACCTGCTAGCTGGTGATTGGGTGACTAAAATTGAGCAGGTATTAGAGCAAGGAAAGAATGTGAAAACTCCCTAAGGGCTTATTCAACATAGTCTTGATTTTCACGGATATTCCTCCTCCCATAAGGACTTCTGTTATCGATCGTTGGCCTCTGTAGAAAACGCATAATTTTATTTTCATGTACCATTGTCCACAAGTACAATCTCACTTGCACAGAGAACTGTTAGAAAAAATTCCTGATGTTTTCTAAAGTGATTCACAGTGTTCTTGAATTATATTTTTATTTGACCTGTTTTGAAGCCAACTCTCAATGCTAGTGATACTCAGCAAATGTTCACCATCTGGTTCATTGAAAGTTATTATACAAAAATGAACAGCACCTGTTCTTTTGCCTGGCTTTATCTATAGTTTTGTTTTTTATTAAATAATTTTGGGGTGTCGTTTTTCCAACAAACTGACACATGGCTTTATAAAAACACAGTGTTTACTTTCTCAATATACATAGATTCATAATCTCTCTTTACAGTGGAAAGTAGACTATCCCTAAAGTTATATTTTTAAAGATGTTAGGTTTTTAAACACTGATGGAGAAGCTTTCCTATAAGGTTCTTTTAAATCTCCTTCGTTTATCTCTGGCTGTATGTTTCTTGTGATAAATCAACATTTATAATATTAGTAGGAACAGGGATTAGTCTTCAAACAAGAATGCCTTAGAGTAAAGACAGTAAAACTGCAGAGTTATAATGACAGTGTTTTTGTACTTTTATTTGCTGGAGACTAATCTTAAAGAAGATTTAAATGGAATACTAAACAATCTTGTGATTATTCGAAGAAATGGACTGAATGCTGTTGATCTTTGTTTTTCATTTGAACAAGGCTTACTGCAAAAATCTGGATAAAGATACATTCAAAGCAGGTAGTTTTGCAGTTTACCCCAGAGACTGGAGGTTTGAATTTTGGTAGAAAGGGAGAGCTTGGTTAAATCCAGTCTTGTGTAGGGATTTTTAAGTACAGCTGAATAGTATAATTCCAAATTTAGTTTTGTATGTTGCTGAAGTGAGAAGCTGTGGCTTAGTCATTTTGTTTGTAAGTTTGGTTAAAAAAAATCTCTAAGAATTAATAGTGATGTATACTTTAAAATAGAAAAAAAAAAGAATCAAAGAGCTATCTAGAAAGAAGCTAAAGAATGCCTGCAGACTTGAATTCTCGGTCTGAAGATTTCTGTGCCTTTTAAGTGAATGAAAACACCTTTACAGGGTCACCTTGATAAGACATTTTATCCAGTGTAGAAAACAAGATTTTTACTTTTTAAAGTTTTCTTAGAGGAGTAACTAAAAATAGGTTCCACTGCAATATCAAAATGGCCTGGAATTTATGGTGCTTATTAAAGAAGATGTGGTATTGGTTTTAACCAAGAATATATAAATTTAAAGACTGATTAAGTTTGTAAATTTTCAGTTGTTTTCTTTTATTTTATGGTACTTATTAAAGAAGCTGTGGTGTTGGTTTAAACCAAGACATGGTGGTTTAGTCACCGAATTGCGTGCCATTCCGTGTGCCCTGTGGGCTGTAGTCCACCAGCCTCCTCTGTCCACAGAATTTTCCAGGCAAGAATACTGGGTTGTCATTTCCTTCTCCAGGGGATCTTCCTGACCTAAGAATTGCACCTGGGTCTTTTGCCCTGCAGGCAGTTTCTTTACTGACTGAATTACCAGGGAAGCCTTTAATGAAGAATATATAAAGACTGATTAAGTTTGTAAATATTCAGTATTTTTTCTTTTATTATTACTACTAAAATTAAGAACAGATACAGTTTATAATGCATTTTCAATTAAAATATATCAGATTTTCATATTTACCTATAATGTTACCACTAAAAACCTAGATTTATATAGAGTTGGAGAGCAGGAAGATATTATTTGAAATGTATGAAATTATTTTAGATTTTATATAGCTAAAATTAAATTAATTATGTCAAAGCTGGTTTAAATGTAACCAGAAATTGGTAAATTATTTTATAGTTGTGTTAAGAAGTTTATTATATGTCACTGCCACATAAGTTCTAGGCTAATCCAAAAAAGAAATGCTTTTTTTCTACCATCGGAACAGAAGACTTCTGTTCAAGTGAACCCACCCAGCGTCCTTGGAGGGTGAACTCTGGTTGCCAACATTGTGCAATGAGAAGACTTCAAAGTATCTGTTCTTTAGCTGTATTTTTATCACAAACTAGTACATGCTTGCTGTAGAGAATTGTAAAATTACAGAAGAGCACAGATAAAAAAAATCAAAATCATTTATGGTCACATTAAATAGAACTATCTGCTGTTTTGCCCTTTTATTATTTTATTAAACTACAATTCATTTACATGATTATTAGTTTCAGGTGTGGTGCATAATATTTGATATTTTTATACATTGCATCATTCAAAAAACAAAGATCATGGCATCTAGTCCCATCACTTCATGGCAAATACATGGGGAAACAATGGAAATAGTGACAGATTTTATTTTTGTGGGCTCCAAAATCACTGCAGATGGTGATTGCAGCCACAAAATTGAATGACGCTTGCTCCTTGGAAGAAAAGCTATGACAAACCTAGGTAGCATATTAAAAAGCAGAGACATCACTTTGCCAACAAAGGTCCATGTAATCAAAGCTATGGTTTTTCTAGTAGTCGTGTATGGATGTGAGAGTTGGATCATAAAGAAGACTGAATACTGAAGAACTGATGCTTTTGGGCTGTGGCGTTGGGAGAAGACTCTTGAGAGTCCCTTGGACAGCAAGGAGATCCAACCGGTCCATCCTAAAAGAAATCAATCCTGAATATTCACTGGAAGGACTGATGCTGAAGCTGAAGCTCCAATACTTTGGCCTCCTGATGCAAAGAACTGACTCATTAGAAAGGATCCTGATGCTGGGAAAGATTGAAGACGGGAGGAGAAGGGGACAGCAGAGGATGAGGTGGTTGGATGGCATCACCAATTCAATGGACATGAGTTTGAGCAAACTGTGGGAGATGGTGAAGGACAGGGGAGCCTGGCGTGCCGCAGTCCACGGGGTCGCAGAGAGCCAGACACGACTGAGCGACTGAACAACAACGGCGCGTTACAGAATGAGCGCCACAGTAAGTCTGTGCTTCTGTCGCCATGGTAACCGCAGTGTTACTGAGGGTGTGCCCCGAGGTGCCCATGACATCCCATGACTCACCTGCCTATACCTGCGCTCGTACATCTTCGTCCCCTTCGCCTGTCCCACCCATCCCCTCACGCCTGTCTCCTCTGCCAACCGCTGGTTTCTTCTCTGTATCTGTGAAGTCTGTTTCTGTTTGTTCTGTTCTGTTGGTTTGTTTTGGTTTTTAGAAAACTGCAATGAGATATCACCCCACACTTGTTAGCATGGCTATTATCATAAAGACAAGAAATAAACAAGTGTTGGTGAGGATGTGGAGTAAAGGGAACTCTCATGAAATGTTGGTTGGGATGTAAATTGGAACATCCACTATGGAAAACAGTACGGAGGTTTCTCAAAAATTAAGAAGTGAACTACGATACAATCCAGCAGTTCCAATTCTGGGTGTTTATCTGAAGAAAACAAAAACATAATTTGAAAAGTTATGTGCACCCCAGTGTTCATAACAGCATTATTTACAGTAACCTAGATATGGAGGCAACCTAACTGTCCCATCAGTAGGTGAACAGACAGGAAAGATGTGTATACACACAGTGGAATATTATTCAGCCATAAAAAGAAGGAAATATTGCCATTTTTTTTTGCAACATGGATAGACTTGGAAGGTATTATGCTAAGTGGAATAAGTCACATAGAGAAAGACAAATGTATGATTTCAATTAAATGTAGCATCTGTTATACCACTTTAATTACTCTGAATACAAATAAAATCTTGAGCTTTAATAGAATGAGAATATCCTCTTCCAGGTTCTATTCATTTTTTTCTCCCACATTTCATTGTCTATCTCCAAACAATGGATTGGAGATAGCAATTGGCTATTCTTAGCCATTTCCTCTTCTATTTCAAGTTTAGAATTAGGTTTTATTAAAATTTTGTTGGAATTTTTATTATATTTTCATTATTGTTATAGATTACCATAAGTAGAGTTAAAATTTTTATTATATTTTATTTACTATATTTCTCTTTTCCACAAATAGTATTTTTCTCCATTGATTTATCTATTTTAATATCTTTTAGTAAAATGTTTATAATTTTCCCCATATATGTTTTACATATTTTTGTTAGATTGATTCTTTCATACCTCCTAGTTCATGTTACCATTTTGTATTTTTATCTTTTTTAAAATTATGTTTTCTAAGTAATGGATCTAGCTGAACAAAAATCTTCAATACATTTTTTAAATACTGAACACCTTCATCTGGTACTTCTGCTGAATTTATTTTCAATGTTTTAGGTTGAAGGTTTTTGATAGATACCTTGTTTCAGGTTAAGGAAACTCCCTTTCATTCCTAAAAATTCTTTATATTTTTAGAAATGAATGGATATTACAGGGTATTGAAAGGTTTTTGTTTTTATTAAGATGACCATATAATTTTAAAAAAATGGTTTTTAAAGGTTTTTTAAAAAGTTCTACTTTATTAGCAAATTTTAATTATACAATACGATGTTATCAACCACAGTTATCTTTATATCCTCAGACCTTATTTATCTTGACGTTAAAATTTGTGCTCTTTTAAAAACCAGTCTCCCCCTGTTTCCCCTGCTCCCAGCAGACAACTGTTGTTCTCCTGTTTCCCCGTGTTCAGGGTTTGTAAGTATAGTTGATTTACAGTGTTGTGTTGGTTTATGTTGTACAGGAAAGTGATTCAGCTATACTTATGTGTACAATCTTTTTTGTATTCTGTTCCATTATGGTGTATCAACTGATATCCTGGAGAAGGTTTTGTGTGCGCTTAAGAAGAGCGTGTGTTTTGCTGCTGTTGAATGGAACGTCTCTTAGGTGCCTCTGATCTAATGCATAGTTTAAGTGCAGTTTCCTTATCGGCCTTCTCTCTGGCTGGTCTACCCATTGTTGAAAGTAGGGTTGATATCCCCCCTGTTATTTTATTGTCCACTTCTCTCTTCAGATCTGTTAATATATACGTATTATATATTTCTTTTCTCCTGTGTTAGGTGCATGAGTATTTACTAGTGCTGTATTCTTTAATCAGTTGACCCTTTTATCATTATCTAATGACTTTCTTTGTCTCTTGTTGCAGCTGTTGGCTTCAGGTCTCTCTTGTGTGATAAAGTACATCTGCTTCTGCTGTATTTCGGTTTCCATTTGCTGTGGATTATCTTCTTTTATCCCTCTACTTTCCGACTATGTGTCCTTGAAGCTGAAGTGAGTCTCTTGTAGGTTTAGTTATAGGCAGCGTATAGTTGAGTCTGTTTTGTTTTCTTAATCCTAATTCATATGGCCACTCTCTATCTTTATTTACACTAGAGTATTTAATACATTTACATTTAAAGTAGTCAGTGACAGTTAATGGATTTCCTGCCACCGTTTTTACAGTTCTCTGGCTGTTTTGTAATTCCTGTATTCATTTATCCCTCGCACGCTCTCTGCCTTTGTGATTTGATGGCTGTCTGTAGTGGTCTGCCGTGGCCCCTTTCTCCTTATCTCGTCGTCTGTGGAGTCCGAACCCTCTGCTGCTCAGGGAGGGGCTGGGAGTGGAGGGTCCCCCCTGCCCTGTGATCCTGCGGCGGGCGGTTTGTGGCCGGAGTGTGTGTCCTGCTCCGCTGGACGTGGCCGAGCAGTGTCACCGCGGGCCCACTGTCCCTGTGCCCGTCAGGGGCTGCCCTCCTGTGGGGCTTGTGGACGCAAGGCCTGCTGTGAGCGGCAGGCAGTGTTTGGAGCTGCTCAGCTCGTTTCTGGATTTCTGTTCGAGTGGCTCACTCCGTGTGGCTGTCCATTCGCTGTGTCTGCAGGGGCAGGGCCTTCTGGGTCCTCGTCTCAGCTGATGCCCTCTCTCGGGAAGCGCCCTTTCTTCTTCCTGAAACTGTCCTGTCTGTGCTTGCATGGCGCCAGAGCATCCGATGGTTTTCTCCCGACTTGATTGGAGGCTCTTTTTCAGTCTCCCTTGAACTGAGTCCTCCTTTCCCACCGGGATTCCATGTTTCAGAGTTACCTGGGTTCAATCCTATACCATCTCTTTTGCTGTATATATGCCCACTTCTTAAGTGATTTCATAAAGCTCAGTAGCTTCAAGTACCATACATTTAGTAAATCTCATATCTTTATCTCTGGCCCAGAGCTGTCTGTTTCACTCCAAATTCTTATGTTCAGCATCTTTATTGAGTTATTTTTTTAACACTTCTTTTCACATCCATTTAGAAAATCTTTTATCATTCC
This sequence comes from Alces alces, assembly GCA_015832495.2. NCBI lineage: Eukaryota > Metazoa > Chordata > Mammalia > Artiodactyla > Cervidae > Alces > Alces alces. The sequence continues at coordinate 820,636 of JADEYB020000027.1, forward strand.
TTCATATTTATGATTTTCTTTACTATATTTTTCATCAGTTTTTTTTGTCCCCTGAGTATGTGTTTAAGATGGTTTATAGCATTATTGATTTTATTTTCTGCACCTACATTTCTGCCCTTTTATTTTTATTATGAAATTTTATCATGCTCTAAATTTTTCTCTCTTTTTAAATCCCTTTTCATCTTAATCATTCCTTATTTTAAATATTATTGATATTTTAAATCTTTAGTCAGTTCAGTTCAATCGCTCAGTCGTGTCCAACTCTTTGCAACCCCATAAATCGCAGCACTTCAGGCCTCCCTGTCCATCACCAACTCCCGGAGTTTACTCAAACTCATGTCCATCGAGTCGGTGATGCCATCCAGCCATCTCATCCTCTGTCGTC
>JADEYB020000027.1:822320-835272 GCA_015832495.2 Alces alces
GAATTCCATCACCTCCACTAGCTTTGTTCATAGTGATGCTTTCTAAGGCCCACCTGACTTCACATTCCAGGATGTCTGGCTCTAGGTGAGTTATCACACCTAAATATTTTATCATACCTAAGATTTTAAATCTTAGCTGATTCTTAAGGTTTCACCCCTTATATCGTTAAGACAGTCACCTATCTTTCCAATACATCAGAGTCACAGTTTTTCTGATGCTTTCTTCTGGATATTGTGTTACTAGGTATTCCTTCTTTGTGTAGATGGTTTTTGTCCCGGCTCTGTTCCTAGCTTATGCAGTAGCTTTCAGATTCTAGTTGTTGTTTGTCTGCATTGCTCCTCAGCTTTGAACAGGGTACATTTTGTCTGGTCTTGATGATTTGTTTATTGAGCACACACATGGATTCCTCCTTTTGTAGGTGCCATCTGAGCTTAGTGTGCTATCTGTTTGGGCATGGATCATCTCTCCTCCAAATTGACTTGCATACCTTCCGTGTTCTTTCAAAGATGTGCAAGTGGGTAGAAAGAAATTATTTGTCAGCTGCCAGTGAAGTTCCAAGTTTCTGGGAAGACATCACCTAGAGAAACTTTGCTTTACTGATGAGATACTTTTTCATAACCTGTATGATGAGTATCTGCTTTTTCTGAACGAATGTGAATCCATAGTTTTCAGTATGTTTTGAATTCAGGTTTCTTCTTTTTGTGGCCATCCACCTTACTTCCTTTATGGAGATTGTGGTCTTCCACATACAGTGTATTTCCATTTGTCCTTTACTCCCAGTCCGGACGTCTTCTGGGAGTTCCTGACTCTAAATGGATGTGTATAAAACATCAATATATGTTGCTGTGTAGCTCCCCTTCCGAGGAGGAATCCCAGCTACCAAAATATTTTATTTCTTTTTAGACACAGAATCTTTGACCTGGGGAAGGAAGGAAGATTTCTTCCTTCCTCATTTTTCAAAGCTTCTGTTTCCTAAGACCAGTTTACATTTGCTCTCAGGTGGACAGGCATAGCTTTTTATTGTTGTTTTTTAACAGTCCACTTCCATTTGCTTTGTATTTATTGGAGATTCCTCCCAAGTTTTTTCACTGAGATGTTTGTTTGTCCATCAGTCCTTGTTATTGGGATTTTTAAAATATTTTTCCACTTTCTCTTTGTAGGTATGTTAGTAAGTATTTAAGAGAGTCTATTCAGGAAATGGTAGCCAGATGTTACTTTGTATATGAAGAAGAAAACTGTTCTTAACATATTTTTGTTAGAATTCTTTTTGAAATGTAATATACACCCTCCCATCCATTTTATCCTTGCCTAATGAAAACAATTTATGGCAAGTTGGCATCATCATTTTTGGAATCAATTATTGTAATTTGGTGTAGATTCAATTATAGTTTGTGTGACTAAAATCTAAACATGTAGTGACCTTGTGACCTTGAAACTTGTCTTTTTTTAAAAGTCCTTGATCTCAGCTTGCTCTGTGGTCTTTGCCTCTTTTTCAGGAGGACAGCACGCCACGTGGCGCTGTGACCTCCTGCGCTATGCAGCAGTGTTAGCTTTCTGCAAAATTAATAAGTGAATCAAAGGCTGACTCAGATCTCCCAAATGGTGTTTTTAACTCTAGAAAATCATCATATTCTCTGTTGCCATGAGTGTTCTTTGATTTTTCACACCAGTGAGATATGCTTTATTAATATAATAGAGCACAGCCGACTCCTTCTGAGCTTTTATCCTTATTTGAGAGATTCTCGACGCTGTTTGTTCACGGAGCACATGGGGAAGCCCCATCCTCACTCTCCATCACCTCGTCTGTCTCCAGGGCCCTGTCACTAATACCCGACGCTGGTGCCATTTCTGCCCTGGCAACTCCAGTCTCAGGTCGTCTCTCTAATTAACATCCACCTGGTAACGTGTTCATGGCCAGCTTTCTGGAAGAGTATGCTAACTAGCTTTGTGTCAGAACATAATAAACATAGATGAATGAGTGTCAGACATTTCCATCCTCAAGAAAAACCTGCTTCTATTTCCTCACTGAATTTCCTTTATTCCTTCCCTAAGTCATAGTCCCCCAAGTTTGAGGTCATGAAAAACATTTTTTTTGAGATCATGAAATTTAACAAGAGAATTTGAAAATTGGTGGCTTTGTTAACATTTGGATCGTCTAGTTTTTATTACTTGATATAAAATTTACTCATGTTAGGTGTGGAATACACAAATGTCAAGGAACTTTGAAGAAACCTTCAGTAATTTGAACCATATATCTGTATTCTTAGTGAAAAATGAAAACACCCCAAAGGAGGTTTTATGTGGAGTAAACCAGGTCTGGAAATGGTCTGTATTGGAAGACCTATCGGCCTTTTGATGTCTTATTCTTTGATTTGGCCTTTTCTCTGTAAAGGGGTGCTATGTGATTATAATTAGAAACATTTAAAGTTCCTTACCTGGGAGTTAATTGCTCCATAATTCGCTCTATTGTGAGTAATCATGTAGTTTTGCTTGGTAGTGGGATTTGAAGTTATTACTGAAGAGATGCTCTCTGTGTAGCAGGGAAAGTTTGGTCACACCCCTAATGGGAAGTCACTTGTCTTGCAGGTTTGACTGTGATGTGAACATACATTTATTATACATTTAACATGTTTCATTTTAATGATATTCTAAGTAGTTAATGGGGATATAATAGTTTGGTTTTTGTGCCATTATGTTTGAAGTTGGAAATTATGGATAAGTAAGTAAGAATAAATAAGATAAATAAGTAGAAGGCTGTAAATAAGTAAGCACTATGGTGCTGGAGAAGACTCCTGAGAGTTCCTTGGACTACAAGGAGATCAAACCAGTCAATCCTAAAGGAAATCAACCCTGAATATTCATTGGAAGGACTGATGCTGAAGCTAGAGCTCCAGTACTTTGGCCACCTGATGCAAAGAGCCGACTCACTGGAAAAGACCCTGATGCTGGGAAAGATTGAAGGCAGGAGGAGAAGGGGGCAGCAGAGAATGGGATGGTTGGATGGCATCACCTATGCAATGGACATGAACTTGGGCAAACTTCGGGAGATGGTGAGGAACAGGGAGGTGTGTGTGGCGTGCTGCAGTCCATGGGGTCACAAAGAGTGGGACACGGCTGGGCAGCTGGACACAACCACCAAGTGGAAGGCACTCCCAGAGTTTTACATTCGCGTTTGTTCGGTGACTTGAGATGTCCTCGGCTTTGCATTGATAGAAACACGTGCCTCATCCTGAGCAGTTACCCGCTAGGCTTTGGGAAGCTCTGAATGTCGTGTTCTTCTCGAGAGCAGCTTTCTTAAGTATGGCTGCTGGTGGTGGCGGACACCCATCTGCTCTCTTTTCTGCTTGAGCATCTGAAACCACTTTTGATGGAGAGCAGTCAGAGTTTCCATTTTATTGTGAGCATTCCTGAGCGTCAGCGGGCGTGCTGACCCGACCCTCCCTCCCAGAGGCAGGATGAGAGGCAGGATGAGAAGCGCGGAGAGAGGACAGAAAGCTGCGGCGACCTTGTTTCCAGCTGAGGAGGAAGTTTCTGGTCTCAGTCCTTCTTTGTGGGCACGTCTTCATGGAGTTCTGTGTTTCTTCTCGCTGCCTTGGAGAGTGTCTGTCTAATGTGACCGTCAGGAGGCCTCCTCGGCAGAGACAGTTGTGACCCTATTTCACACAATAGCTTTAATTTGGAACATGAGATCTTTAGGCTTTTGGGTGTTTTCTTCAGAAACTAAGTTTGCAAAACTCGTGCTTTTTAGCTTCTTGAGTTTTACCATAATCAAGATTGATTTTCGCAATGGGCTGTGGTGAAATAGATGTGACCCTGACAAGGAATTGATACTAATACGACATAGCAATACTTGTTTAATGTTTTATGGTCGGCAAATGATTTTAACACACATCCGCTTAGTGTAGCCTCAGAAGAACTGTGTGTGGTTGTTTGTTATTATCTGCAACTTCAAGGGAGAAGCTGAGGAATTTCAAGGAGGGGAAGCAGTGCAGCGGGCCCGGCTCGGCCTCTTCTCGCCCAGGAGGAGCTGACCGAGGCGCCCACGCTCTGGGCCAGTCGGGGCGGCGGGGCCGGAGGACAGCGTCACGCAGGCGGCCCACAGGCGTGCTTGCAGCAAAAGGTGGCGTCTGTGATTAACGGAAAAAATGTCATCGGTGTGAGTTTCTCTCTTTCCCTCCCTAGAGGTAATCACGCCTTTCTTGTTCACGTTTTATGCTTTTACCACATCTTTTAAAGGCTGTGTTACCTCCTTGGAATGATACCTGATTTTCATTAGGAGGAATTCTCTTCAAGGAGAATTGTCTGTCCCCTATGCAAATAGACTTTTGATAGTCGTAACCGAGTAATTTATCACACAGACCAGGAGGCATGTGAATCCCACAGCCGAAGTCTCAGATCAGTCCCAAATTCTGACTCCCGCTGTATGTGCTTGAACATAGAACGTTGTAATTCCAAAAGAGATTTCACACACTTTTCTTTTTCTAACTTCTGCTTTTAAGGCTCTAAATTGTTTTAACAAATGCTGAGGTTGTATCCTACAAATTTTTATATGTCCTGTTTTCCTTGTGATTCATTTACAAGTATAATTAGTTCATGATCTTCAATATGATTTCTTATTAGACACAAATTACCTAATGGTGTGTTTTCCGCTTTCCAAAGAAATGACCTTTATCCCCTCTCAGCAGGCAGAGATAGGAAACAGGAATGCATACATCCACATGCGTGGATGTGTGTGTTTTTATTCACGTACATGCACTAACACACATATCTACCTCTGCTTCTATATTTAGCTAAATATATAAACATCATGAATTCACACTAATTCCAGTTCCAGGGAGATGCCACAGGTTAGCATCTCCTTGTGCGCTATTCCCTTCTCTGACAGAGAGAAATCTGACTTCCAATATATGTCAAGTTGTTTGCTCAAAGCTTGAATTCCAGGAAGTGGTTTTTGAATCGATAAACCATACCTCTGGGAAAAAGAGCCCTAAAGCCATGGTTTCATTCTTCTCTGAGTTCTCTTTGTCCTGAGTCTTGTGATCCGAGTATTGTCTTCAGAAGTTACTCCGGCTGTTTCTTCTCTCTCCTCCTCTGTGTGGTTATGTTATTAATCATCTGAAGTGTGACCAGGCTTTTTATGGTGTTGTTTCACCTTAGAATTTCCCTCCTCCGTGCTGTTTTATTCTTTCCTTTTTAGTCAGTGGAGCATGAACACGGTTTTGAGACTCAGACCTGAACTGCAAGGTGTGATGGCAGAGCAGTGCCCCCCCTTCTCTGCTCCCGGCCTCCCTGCAGACAGGCGGTCTCCTCGGTCTCTGGCCGGGCCTGTCTGTGTGTGTTTTGCACAGATGAGCTCTTACGTGTTTATCTCATGATTTTCCCTTCATTTGTACACTTTCCCTTTTCCCTTTATTATAAACTGGAAGTCAGTCGCTGCCCTTACATCAGCACAGTACACTAATGTGCAGATGAAGGTTAGCTTATGCAACTGCTGTCCTGCCTGCCGGCCGGGAGATCGTATCCAGTATTCGCAATGATGAACGATGCTGAAAAGAATAACCGAGTAGATATATGTTTTTGTATTCTCTGAAATTTATATTCAGGGTAACTTTAGAAATGAGAATGCTGGGTGAAAAGACAAACATATTTGTAGTTTTGTTGAGTATTGCCAAATTCCCCTTCATGAAGTTTGCACTGATTGAACTTCTACTGGCTCTGTATTAGAATGACTTTTGACTTAGAGCCTTCCAAGTAGAATGTGTTGTTCTATTTTAAATTTTTTGAAGTTCTGCTAGGTGAGAAGCAGTTTCTCAATATTGTCTTAATTTGCTTTCTCTAAGTGAGAGTAAACATATTTTCATATATTTAAAGGCTGTTTGAACAGTCTTATTGAGTTATAATTGAAAGTAATTTCACGTAGTGTACAGATTCATGTTTTGACGTATGTGTTCACTTGTGAAACTGCCAGCACAGAAAGATGTCACCGTGAGCACAGAGCCGGCCCCAGGCTTCCTCTCGTCCCGTGTAGTCTCTCCTGCCCACACTTGTGCCTCGCCACGTGCCGTGAGTCTCCTTTCTGTCACTGCCACTATATTTTAATTTCTAGAATTTTAAGTAAATGGAAGCATATTATTTGTATACTTTTTGGTCCTACCTCTTTCCCTTGACTTAATGATGATGAGGTTTATCCATGCTGTACTGTCTATCAGCAGTTCTTTCTTTTATACTTTTGAGTAATATTCCATCATATTGATACACCGTAATTTGTTGATCTGTGTATCTGCTGATGGACATTTACACTGTTTTCACTCTTGGGGCCATTACAAATAAAGCCTCTGTGAACATCAGTGTCCAGGTCTTTGTGTAGACATCTGCATTTTGTTCCCTTGGATAAAAACCTCTTAAGTCACAGGCCTAGATCATGCGGGAGGTGTATGTTTACCTCTGAGAAACTGCCATCCTCCTCTCCAAAGTGGTTGTGCTTTTTCACACCCACTGGCATGTATAAGACCTCCAGGTCCTCCAGATTCTTGTCAAAACGCAATATGATCATTGTTTTTATTTTCACAGTTCCAACAGGTATGTACAAGTAAGTCATTGTGGTTTCAATTTGCATTTCCCTGGAGACTAATGTTGAAAAAACTTTTCATGTCTTTTTTGTTGTGTACTTTGGTGTCTGTTCAAATCTTTAACCTATTTTTTAACTGGATTGATTATTTTCTTGTTATTGAGTTCTGAGAATCTTTTGTTCATATTGGATACCAATCCTTTGACAGATAGATGGTTTGTGGATATTTTCTCCCAATGTGCAGCTTTTCTTTTCATTCTTTTAATAGTTTCTTCCAAAGAACAGGTGTTTTTAATTTTAATGAAATTCAGTTTATTTATTTGTTCTTTTATGGATTGTGCCTTTAGTGTGTCATTGCTAAGAAATCTTTCCCTACCTCAAGACACAAAGGTTTTCCCCTGTTTTCTTTTGGAAGTTTTATAGTTTTTAATTTTGTGTATGCTGGGAAGTATGAATGGAAATTTTTTCTGTTTATTTCATAAAATTGCCTCTTTACCTTTTAATACATATGCAATCTTTAGTGATTTTCATTCATAACCTTTCATTCATAATATTATTAATTTGTATTGTTTCTTTTTCCAGATAAGTCTGACTACAGTTTTATCAATTTTATTAATCTTCCCAGAGAGCCAGATTTTTGTTACACTGATTTTTGTCTAATGTTTTGTTCCTATTTTATTGATTTCTGTTCTGATTATTTTTTTTCTTTCTCCCACTTACTTTATGTTTAATTTACTGTTCTTTTTCTAGTTCATTAAGGTGAAAGCTGATGCCATGGATTTGAAATCTATATGTTTAAAATTTTTCTACATAGGTATTTAATTTTATAAAACTTCTCTCAAGTTTTTTGTTGATTATTTAGTTTCTCAGTCGTGTCCGACTCTCTGCAACCCCATGGACTGCAGCACACGAGGCTTCCCTGTCCTTCACCATCTCCTGGAGCTTGCCCAAACTCATGTCCATTGAGTAGCTGATGCCATCCAACCATCTCATCCTCTGTCATCCCCTTCTCCTCCTGCCTTCAATCTTTCCCAGCATCAGGGTCTTTTCCAATGAATCAGCTGTTCACATCAAGTGGCCTGAGTATTGGAACTTCAGCTTCAGCATCAGTCCTTAGAAGCATCTTTTTAATTTTGATATGTTTTTTTGTTCATTTTCATTAAGTTCAAATATTTTCTAACTTCTCGTTTTATTTCTTTTTTGACCCCTATGTTTGGTAGAAGAATGTTATTTAGTTTTCAATTATTTGGGGGTTTCATAGAAGTCTTTCTTATATAGGTTTTAAATTTAATTCCACTGTGATCAGAGAGTATGCATTGCATGACTTGAATCCTTTTAAAATGTTTGAGAATTGTTTTATGTTCCCAAATGTAGTCTATTTTTGCTAAGTATTCTACTTTTGAAAGTAACATGTTTCTGCTGTGGTTGGGTGGAATGTTCCATAAGTGTCAATTAGGTCATGTTAGATCTGTAAGTTTTTAACTTTAGCTAACTTTGAAAAGGCTTTGGCCATTATTTCTTCAAGCATTTTCCCACCCCACCTCTCTCTGCTGTCTCCTCTCATGCATCAGGTCACCGGTGCTTTCCCTCCTTTTTTGTTACTCTGTTTTCCTTCTGTGCTTTGTTGTGGTTAGTTTCCATGTTCACTCATCTTCTCTTTAGCAGTTTATGATCTGCCTTTGGTTTCATCCATTGTATTTTTCAAACATTGTAGCTTTTCTGTAAAGCTATAGAAATTCTTTCTCTAGAATTGCGGTGTGTGGGAGTAATTCTCAGCATCATCACAAACCCCTTTCTCTGTTCTCTGTTTGTCTTCTTGACTCCTGTTCTCTTCCAGGAATTAGCAGCAATCTTTCCCTTTCACAGCTTCTCCACCTGTCCTTTATCCTGGAATGTCCTTATCCTGTATTCTCCAGTCCTTCTCACCCTTTAGTTGACTTGACATCACTGTCTTATATCCTAATTCCTAGGGAAGGTTTATTTTTCCCTGTTTATACAAACCCTTAATATCCTATATTTCCCTTTGTTCATTTCATTGAATGTTCACTAATAGCAGCGTATTAATTCCCAGGCTTTCCCCTGCTAGACTGGAAGCTCCTGTAGCCCAGGAGTTGGTTGTGATTCGCCCAGTGGTGATTGCTCAGCCTCTTTGCAGGAGCCTACCCAGAATGGGGTTAATACACGAGTGGCACATGAGCAGGTGGATGCCACATGGCGGCGGGTGAGCGGGTGACTGCACTGACCGTGCCGGTGGGGATGGGCACTCAGGTCCTTGGAGGAGTTTCGTGTGAGTGGGCAGAAATGGTGGGAGGCCTGATGCACCTTTATAAATGGATGGGTGTCTTAAAACTAGTACAAACCCAGGTAACATACTTTTATGCCCTATCAATAGAGTGTTTTATAATCAGTAAAAATGGTTCTACATGTTATTTTATCTCAAAGAAGACTTTAATCCTATCTTTAGAAAGGATTACCTGTCATCTTCCTCTTGAAAGAAAAATCTGATGGAGGTTACTTTTTTCATGGAAAGTATGATGGTAAGGAGGAAAAGATAATTTATAAATATCAAATGCAAATATGTATTTTACAAATACATGTACAATTTACATACATACAGTTAACATATAATATGTATGTAAAGAATCTGCCTGCCAGTGCAGGAGACACAGGTTTGTCCCCTGGGTTGGAAAGATGCCCTGGAGAAGGAAATGGCAACCTCGTCCAGTGTTCTTGCCTGGAGAATCCCCATGGACAGAGGAACCTGACGGGCTACAGCCCATGGGGTCGCAAAGAGTCAGTGACTTAGTGACTAAGCAACAACAACATGTGTATACACACACATACACACACACACACAAATAATACCTCTTAAACATTCTTAGCGATGATCTTACAAAATGATGTGCCCTTTATAAAGCTTTACTGCTCTGCTCTAAGTACAATGAATTCCACTGGCCTTTGTTCATAGTGTTGCATTCGTATCTTTGTGCAGACTTATTACACTGACAACAATATAGAGTGTCTTTCTTCCCATTTTGAAAGCAGGGACAGTGTCTTGATTATTTTTGTATTTCTAGCACCAAGCTCACATCTTGGCATATAGTGCTAAGTAAATGCTTGATGGACATTTTAGCTTTCAGATGTAAAAGTTATTTGTTATACAAATATTAATGTTATATAAGCATAAATTATAGTAAGGGCCTAGTTAATTAATATTGAACAGTGATTTAGTTAACTATATGTGTTATATATACACATACACATATGCACAGATTTAAAGTAATAGAACAACTTTGACTTTGAAGTCAGATGGGCTGTTTTAACTTCTCATTTTGCCACTTAGTATATAAACTTTGGTAAATCACTTAACTCTTCTAAATTTAATTGTTTTCTTTTGTGAAAAAATAATTTTCTATAGTTATATAATGAAATAATGTATGAACTACTCTAAATGTAATGAGTATAGAAATCACTCAATGTTCACTCTTTCATCATTTACAAAACCATTGAAAATTATGGTTCCATAATAAAATGTTATAGTCTGTAGCAACATCATTCAGTAAAGTACTAGAAAATATCTACTGTGGCTTTGAAATACATTTCACATAATTTAGAAATCATTTACGATAAGCAGAAAATTTTCTCTCAGTGATAAATGTTACATTTATATTTAGTAAATAAAGAGAAATTTGCCTACTTAAAATTTCATCTGCTTGTGCACAGTGATGAATGTAAGTGAGAATATTTTTCAGCTACTTTGAAATATTGAACTGCCCAGGGACAAGGCATGGATGGTATTTTGAAGGAAATAAATATTTCAGCCTCACATTTCAGCCTTTCTTCTTTATTCCTTTGATCTGGCTTTGGTTTACTTATCATTCTGCTTGAATGACTTCACACTGCCTTTTTCTCTCCATAGTAACAAGAAGTGGTCCTGCACCTACTTCACAATGTTTAGACTTTGTCATTTCGTAGGAGGAACATGTGTTTCCCTGTTATTTACTGATATATTACTGCCTATAAAATAGGATGAATTGATGGGCACATATGTAGCTTTGCATATATTATGTATAATTTATATGTAGAACTTTTAATCAGTACTTCCTTACATATAGGAAACATGAAAGGAGGCAGCATTAGATTTGGGATTTATTTGAAGTTTAAAGTGAAAGATGAAAGATTTTAGAGGGATTTTTCTTCACTGTACACTGAAGCTGTTCTATTCTTAAGGATCATTTTCCCAAAGTTTTCTTATTTCACCATAAAAATTTCAGTCATGTTTTTATTTGCTGAGGTGTGAGTGTCCATCTCTTGCAACCCCAAGGACTGTAGCCCACCAGGCTTCTCTGTACCTAGGATTTTCCAGGCAAGAACACTGGAGTGAGTTGCCACGCCTCCTCCAGGGGATCTTCCCAACCCAGGGATTGAGCCCTGGTCTCCTGCGCCCCCTGCTTTGGCCAGTGCATTCTGTACCACTGTGCCACCTGGGAAACTGGTGGGAGTGGGAGTGGAGTCGCTCAGTCGTGTCCAACTCTTTGTGACCCCATGGACTGTAGCCCACCAGGCTCCTCCATCCATGGGATTTTCCAGGCAAGAGTACTAGAGTGGACTGCCATTTCCTTCTCCAGGGGATCTTCCCGACCCAGGGATCGAACCCAGGTCTCCTGCATTGTAGACAAACGCTTTACCGTCTGAGCCACCAGGGAAGTACATAGTTTATAAGAGATGCTATAGTAGCAGTATATAAAAAGTGCTAACAAGGATGAAAGTAAGAAGCAGCTAGCAATTCTATCTGAAGAGTTAACAGCTGAGCCCCTGAAGAATGACTAGTAATCTGCCAGTCAGTCAGAACAGCCAAGAAGGGATGGCCAGGTAAGCTCCTGTAAAACTGATCCCCCCACAGGTATAAACTCTGTTCAGACATAAAATAAGGCTCCCTGTTCAGAAATAACACTCAGTCCCAGAGGATGAATACCTAGAAGGAGACAGGGGAGGCAGGATACACCTGGAAGAAGGGAAGGTGGACCTTCCCATTTTTACGGCAATGCCCAGTTTGGTGCCACATGGGACAACTAGAACTCGGGTACATGCTTGTCGTCTTGGTGCTTGAAGAGCCAGGTGAAAGAATGGGCAGCTGTAGCCACTGGCAAAGTAAGGCGGAGACACCAAGAAACCAGGGAGCCCGCTTCCTTGGTGCGTGATCTTGGTTCGCATTTCTGCCTGACCCTCAAGACTCCCAAAGCCCAAGTCAGGCTAACAGAGTGGATTTATAGATGAGCTCCTGCTCCTTACGTGGGAGACAAGGTTTGTAGTTTGAATTCAGCCGAGTTAACTGCCTGCTATAAACAAATAATGAAAATGATCATTCAGTACTATTCAGAGGAAAGAACAGAATCCAGACTGTCCACTCTGCGTCACTCATGAAGATAGAAGCTAAAATGACTTGACACGCAAAGAATCAGGATAACATGACCTTTTTATTCTCAACAGAAAATGCAATCAATGGAGACCACCCCGGATGAATCAGATACTAGAAGCAGCGGATCAAAGTTTAAAGTAGCTATGCACAGGAACTTCAAGAAAAATTGGTTATAATGAATGAAAAGCTAAGAACTTTCAGCAAGAAAACAGTGGAAACTACAACACTTGAGGTTTAAAACATAGCCTGAATATAACACCAGAATGAAGATTACAAAAAGAACGTGACAACAAGTCACTAGAAATAAGTCAATCTGAGAACAATGAGAAAATGTGAGAAAAAAATACAAGCTGCAGACACTTGCAGCATAATACCGATGTATAAAATATATTTCATTTGAGTCACAGAAGCAGAGGGAAGAGAGTGATAAAACAGAAAAATATTTGAAAAACTCATGGCCCCAAATTTTCCAGTTTCATGGAACACAAAGTTATGCTAATTGAAGAAGTTCACTAAAATCCAGGCAGAGTAAATGCAAAACAAAACAGAACAATGATGCTTATTACTGTCTGTCTTTGGAGTACAGCGGTCCTGGAGGTGGTTTAATGGCTCCTCAGCTCAGTTCAGTTCAGTCGCTCAGTCGTGTCCGACTCTTTGCGACCCCATGAACTGCAGCACCCCAGGCCTCCCTGTCCATCACCAACTCCCGGAGTCTACCCAAACTCATGTCCATTGAGTCGGTGATGCCATCCAGCCATCTCACCCTTTGACGTCCCCTTCTTCTCCTGCCCTCAATCTTTCCCAGCATCAGGGTCTTTTCAAATGAGTCAGCTCTTTGAATCAGGTGGCCAAAGTATTGGAGTTTCAGCTTCAGCATCAGTCCTTCCAATGAACACCCAGGACTGATTTCCTTTAGGATGGACTGGTTGGATCTCCTTGCAGTCCAAGGGACTCTCAAGAGTCT